>JAAGAY010122863.1:4992-63319 GCA_011801015.1 Ardeotis arabs
GGGGGGGGGGGGGGGGGGAGAAAAAGACCATACATTTTTTAACAAATCTTTCCAGCTTATAATGATATGGAATGACTGATGAATATTCTGCTTGTGTTTGAGTACGATTAAATAAGCTGAAGAGTTACTACCCTCGCTAGAATCCTTCCTCTACTGTATACCTTTGTGATATTTAGACAGTGAGAATAATTATTTAGGTAGCACAAATTTAAGGCTTGAGAAGTCTGAAAATTTGCCATAAATGCAGTAATGAAATGAATATTATTATAGTCTCAGGTTCCCCCTCATCCCCTCCCCACCGCTTTATCTCCTTGGAAGGGAGCTGCTCACAGTTACAGCTTCATCCTCAAGGAGTTTATTAGGTCACATAACACTAAGGAATGGGCTTTTCCCTAACTAAATTTTTAGTTTTAAGAAACATTTAACTTTCCTCCTTGTCAAAAACAAAAGTAATTGTAGCAGTATTTACAATGAGAATGTCCAGCTCTCCTGTTAATGTAACAACAGGACAGACAGAAGAACATACTCTCCTTTTTTTTTCTGGAATGTAGACTCTGCCTCCTCTTTACTTGCTTCTCCCATGTTTTCAACATCACCTCAGACATTCTTGGATTACTACATAAGCATTTTCAATTACTTTCCAGTTCTTTCTGTTAAATGAATTGAAGCAAACATTAGTATTTCTCTACTGAGCACATTCATTTTTCCAGGCTTCCCAATAATAAAAGAAGTGAGAATACATAGTCTGGTAAGACTCCTAAAATGAGGCAGGCTAGTAAAAAAACGTATTGTCTTAAACAAAATTTAGTTACAAACAACCAAGGGATAGAGAATCTGAACACCAATGCTAGGAACCACTCCTCTCCGAGTACCACAGCTTTGCAAAAGTCTTCCTTTAGAAACAGCAGAAAAACAAAAGCTGATACAGAACATTAAATAAAACTAGCGTACCTTAGTTATGTGTATAGAGTTCAGAGGACACACAGGTAATATAGGGTCAGAAAGAAGCAAAACCAGAGCTGGTCCACAAGAAAAGCAGACAAGGAGAAAAGACTTACCACAATACAAACAGGAGCAGCATCCTCACCAGCAACAATGCAGCCCCACAGACCAAAACAAGAGCATTCATTGGAGCATTATCAGACAAGTAATTAAAAAATAAGTGCTAGATCAAGTCTAAGGTCACAGTACAAAAAAAAAAAAACACTATCAAAAGGCAGTAATTTCAAAGATGGATCTTAAATAGCTTTATGGAAAAGGTGTGTGGGTAGAGATCCCAGGAGAAGCTGATCTGGGCAATTAAGGCCTATTGGTGTCCTCAGGGCCCTGAAAACTAGTTAGTTGAAACTGACATGATTCCTCAAAGCTGAGAATAATTAGCTAACCTGCATGTTTTGACACAGCTGGATAATGTCTTCCCTGATGAAGGCATTGATTACTCTTACTATACTTGTGTTATCACAGCTATTGCTACATTTTCTGTAGCTAGTAGGAACAGGGGTACATTTTGTAAGGTTTTCTCCAAGGGATTTCAGCAAATTCTTCTGTGCATAAAGTGGGAGACATTTGGGAAGGCTGGTGACATATTTTATGCCTTCTGCAGTGATATTTCCCACTGGATTTGATCAATCCAGTTTTCTTCAGAGAAATCAGAATGCTACTCAAAGCAAGCACTATGTAGCTTAAGCTGGGAGTTTGAGTGGAGCCAGGCTGCCTTTGTGTCCATTCAGAATGAGATTAGATTTAGGCCTGTGTAAATCACCTCAGATATGAGTTTGCAGGGCTTGTGACAGAGAGCTGTGCACTGTATTTACACATACACCTCATTCTTTCCAAGTAGGACTCTGTTAATGAGGCCTTAATTTGATGCAAAGCTGATTTGACAAAATAAAAAGCAGCAGCCATTTCAGGCAAGTTCAATATTTTTAACAATGCTCCATCTCTAAGCAGCACAACAGGAACATCTCTGTCTTTCTTTCCCCCTCTGAGAGCAGCACATCCCTCTAAAGGAATGTCTCTGCATAGCCGAGTGAAGTGTGACTGTAGCACATGTGAGCACATTTGCACTAGTGTTAATCTAGCAGTAAAACCGCAGATATTGCACGAGGGCTCTCTGCACGGAGCATCACCTCCAGAACAGCTCTGCTGAGGATCCAGTAAATCACTTGTTAAGTATTTCAGCTGCTCGTCCAGCTCAGGCTCTGCACTCACAGCTGTGGTTACAGACACTGGCCAGTTCACAGCTGGCAACACAAGTGTGCCAGAGCTAAACCACACTGTCATGTTGTTACTTAGATATAGCCTAAATGCTTTCTGCACGTGCTTGTCTCTGATCAATGTGTTCATTTTTAGCATGTCTCCAATCTGTTTCTGAACCTTAATTAGGAATTAAACCTGGGATCCCTTCGAGCTGCTGGGATCTCCATGTGACTTTCCTTCTGGGGGCACAAAAGCGTAAAAGTCTCCTTATTTCTGTTTCAACATTTTTATTCATCCAGTGTTAAGCTGGGCTTTCAAACATATTGGGAGGAAAGCATGTGCTGTTTGTCTGCTACAGCTGTTGAGTATATTTATTACACAAAATCACAGACATGTTCTAATGAGACTTTCCAGCTACAAAAAAAAAAATAGGTATCATATTTGGAATACCATATATATGGTATTACATATAATCTGCTGGTGACTTTTTGAGAGTACTGTGTGAAGTGGAAAGAGATTTTTTTTTTGTTTTATTTACAATCAACTGCCAACTTTCCAATAATACCAGATCTGATCAGTGAAGCACTATGTTCCAATAGACCAATTCCTCTGGAAAAAGTGTGGGGAAAGGAACAGTTTTCAAAAAACCCCTCTGATTTTCGAAGAGGGACATTACTAAACCTTTGTTTAAAATAAACTCAACCCCAAAAATTCAACCTTAACTCCTTCAAAATGCAGGAAAATTACAGACTGTGTATTTCAACTGCTACAATGTTTGCACAATGTCAGTGGCAGGACCTTTCTTGTGTCAATTAACATAGCACCTTGTGTGGAAGAAGTCACTGGAGTTCAAGCTACTGCAGAAGTAAATTTAAAATGATACTTCTACAAGTAATTTTCTGAATCACATACCCACAGACATATGCACTGATATGCTGAAAATACTGTAATACTCATCATGATAAAGCATCTCAGAAATATCCCAGAAATATACTTGAAGAATGATTGTATAATAAAGCAGCTTTTAGTAAAAAATAGACCACTCTAATTTAAATGGCATCTGAAAAGCCATGAGTGACTATGAAGAGCTGAGGTGTTACGTACTGAATGGGCACACAGCTGCTTGCAACACTGATAGCAAAATCCTCACATGCAGAGTAGCATGTTGCAATATTAAAAAAATGCAGCTGCTTAAAGAAAAATGTTTTTTGGTAAATGGTGTCAAAGCCCTGAGTGCACCAATTGGCCTTAACTGCCCTGACCAGCCTCACCTGGAGCCCCCTCTGAAGGGGAACTCCATATAAACTCCAGCTGGGGGCTGATATAGCTCTGTTTCTGAGGGGCTGTAGGGTGTTCTTGGCTGTCCTGTGGCTATGGTGTGTGTGGTGGCTCCTAGACTGCTGGTAAGATCTGTTGCTCTCATCTGCCTGCTCTGGTTGTTTGGTGCTATCTTGGTGAGACTGCTGGAATGTGCTATGGCTTCTAGATTGCTTTTTCTGAGGGAGCAGGCCTGTTCTTGTTGCTCTGTTGTGTATAAACAGTACTTTAGTCTTGGTATTTTTTTTGTTGAATATATATGGGGTACGGTATTTGAGGGATGTGAACTGACCCAAGGTCCAAAGATGTCAGATGCCATATGGTGAGTGTAATGGTTGCTTATTTTTGACAGGTTACTTTGCTTGTATGAAATGCAGAGGTAACAATGGAATTGATAACAGTTTTCTATTAGTCAGTCAAGTCTATGAAAGGGAAGGTTTTATGTATTTTCTTGAAGGAATGGAAAAAATAATCTAATATGGGTCAGAAAACAGATAGCAATAGTTGCTATGAAGTGTAATGTAATTTATGCAGGAGAAGTTTTACAGTTGCTTGTTGTGGACTGCTAAGTACAAGAGTGTTCAGGTGAGCAGTTTAAAAAAAGCAGGTTTTGCCCTGCTTTTAAAGACTAAACTAACTTTTTCTGGGATGATGTGAGACATAGTGACTTGCTACTGCTTCTATTCACTTTACTGTATGTTTTTCTACATTAAAAGCTTTTCTTATGTTATTTATGATGTTCACATTTAAATATTCTTATCTGATATATGTTAAACATTATATTCATTGAAGGATAGGTTGTAATAAAGAAAGATAACTTTAAGTGTAATTCTTATCTAATAGCTTCTCAGGGAAAAGAAGAAAAAGTTGAAAACCTATTTCAGTGCCCTAGCTCAGATCTCAAATATGTGATTACTATCTCGATTTCCACAGCTACTTGATCAAGCCAATTGCTCTGAAAAATATCTGCTATTCTAGAAACTTGAAGTATTGCTGAGTGTTAAATGATAACAGGAGGATAGCTATGGGTTATTTTGCTCAGAAACTTTGTATTCTGAGATATATCTGTGTGCATCTCATTAAAAATCAGGCTATTTATCTTATTCCTCTGTTTATTGGAGCTTAAAAGAGCTCATGTGCAGTTCCTCACAGGTGGAGCAGGGAAACTGCTTTTTTTGTCTGTAAACTGACTTGGACAGACTGCAGCATGTGGTTGGTTATTGACTGTGAAATCTAAGCCTCAGATTACAGATGCCTTTAACTCTACATGAAGGAAGCTTTTTAGATTGGAAATACGCAAAATGGATCATTTTGGTCAAATAGTGTATTACACAATAACTGATGTCTTAATGTTCACATCTCTGCCTTCAAATATTGATTTCATAGAAAAGTTGGCATGTTTTAGGAATTAATGTTTCTTCAAAGTGTTTGTTAAAATAAAAATATATTGATTTATATGCAGGTTTTTTTTACTTTAATTCTGACTTGGGCTTGGCAAATATGGCCTTGTGAGCTTTTTTGCTTCCAGCTTCAAGGCCTTAATAGGACCATTCTGTCTTCAGAAATGCAAAAATTGAAAAAATATTGAAAGGCCTGGTTAAAGATAGTGTAAAGGTAGTATGACAGTAACAAATTAAGTACTTTGGTATGGTAATTAATAACAGAGTCCACTTTGATGTGACACTTTATGGGTGACTCATTTTGAAAGCCCTGTATCTTTCTACCTTGAGCCTACAGCACTGCCTGGTTCCCTTGCAGCCTGTCTGCACCAGGGCATTCAGGAATTGCAAAGTCTCCATCACACATATCCCTGTTTGGATTCAACTACCTCATTTTCAGTTCAGTCAGGTATCACAATATGAATGTAGATTAAGGTTTCATAGATATTTCTTTGCCAAATGATAGTTGTCATATTTACTTTTCAGGGATTTTATCAGAAATAAGTTATGCTTGATAATTTCTGCAGTGCTGGCAGTAGCAACAATACTCTTCCCCCAGCACCCCTCTCCCCCCAAGAACTTGATATCTCTAACAGTTGTTTGTACACTGTTCTGATAGATGGAAATAGTTTTGTGTGCTCTCAGCTATGTGCCAGGTATATACCTTGGGGTAGGGGGAGAGGCCCTGAGGTGGGTTTGAGGAAGAAGGGTGCAGAGGCTGGAAAGGACTGTTACACTGGTGAGGTGCAGCTAGGAGCTGCAGCTAGTGTGGAAGATGAGCAGGTGGGCAGGACTTGAAAGAACAGAAGGAAGCCCCTAGAGATGGAAGGGCACTTAGCTGGAGCTTGCTGCAGCTCAGTTAATTGAAACAAAGGCTGGAAGGAAGGAGCTGCACTGTAAAGACAATGGCTGGAAAGTAGTTCATTATTAACACTCACATTTCTATGCTATCTTCCAAAGTTCATGATGTGTTTTTTATTTAATAAGTTAATTATCCTAGACTATACAGACATATAGTCCAGCATTTTAAATATGCAAAACCTTTTGGTCCTGGTCAGGTTGTTATAGCAGACAATTGTGGCAGATCCATTTCAAAGGAGTTGCCAGATTGGGTTCACTTACAGCTGTTGCTATCACAAAGGTTAAATCCTGACCCCCCTGTGAAAGAGGTGGGATTCTGTCCCATGGATGCCCCATGTGCAGGCAGGGAGAGGACTGTTGTGTGTGCCAGTGAGGCCCCTGCTTTGGATAATCCAAGGCCTTGGACTGTGAGGTGCAGAGCTCAGCACACTTTATTAAATAAAATAAAGTCAACTGATCCACTAAGATATTGGCAACCATAAAGACAGATACAGGAGGAGCCAAGGTGTATGATGGGACTGCGTTTTGATTCTCTGTCAGCAGAGATTATAAATACTGAATTACCTGTTTCTCTCTAATTGATTATTCTTTTAAGAGATTCAGATGTATTTGCTGATTCTTCACAATCTCTGCTATGTGAATTGATCAAATACAGGGGATAAAAGCAAAGTAAAACTCACTAAGAAGCATGTGTAACTGCCCATATATTCTAAAATGAATAAGGCTTTCAATTTAGAAGAGGAGAACAAGTATCTAAAGCTTGGCCTTCACAATGTCTGAGGCTGTGGTATGTAAGAAATGTTACATCAGTTAGTCTATTTTAGGTGTATCTTATAGCCATTGTTCTGACGGCCATTTTGTCTGACATGAACAAAAATAATCAGACAAAATACTGTGAATGTTATACTGAGCTCAGAAGAGCAAGAAATCACTTACATGACAGATGTGTCTTCCTAATAATCTCTGTAGTGGAACAATTTACATGCAATGCTAACTTGTAGTTTGGGGATCTCTGGAGATGATCATTGTCCTTGTATAAAGCTTACTGAAATATTTGTACTGGATATTCATAGGCCATGGTTTAAGAATCTGAAGCTTTCCATTTTAAGTTCCTTGACTTCGTGATGTATTTGTTGTTCTGAATGCTATTTAAACACTTCTTGCAGTATTTTCCTTCTTTCAAAGACTAAAGTTTATTCCTCTGTGTGTCTTAAAAAGGCAAAAGAACAAGGTAATCATATTCCAAACTGTTTTCTTAAAATACTTCAAAAAAAAATTAAACAGTTGAATTCATTTGTGTTACTTGGCTTCCTTGCAATGACCTGTAGCATTTGACAAAGCAAATGAAAGTGGAAAAGGATTAGTACTTTTGTAATGTATTTGTAATGCAACTCTGCAGTAAGCTATTAAAAAAAAAAAACACCTTTCAATGTAAATCTAGAGAAGCTGTTATGTAGTTAATATTTTGCTTTTAAAATTGTATAGATTTAAACATTTTATGAAAGTATTTTAAAAGTTTTAATTTTTTCCTCAGTTTTGGGGGAATTCTATGGTCTGTTACTAAGATAATGTTGAAAATAATTTTACCCTGAAAGACAAAATGATAACATTTTAATGAGGTAAGAGGTATTTTTCACTTTCATAGGAACAAAACAACTATAGGAAAGAGCTTGGTATATTTACTTCCATGTAAGAACTGTGTACACAGGTGAAAAATAATAGAGCAGAGGGCATAGTAGTTAGTGCTTTATGAACTGGGTGTACTTTTGGTGTGTGAAGAAATACTACAATTCACATGGCATTGTGGAAAAAGTGTTCTATATTTCTGGTGTCTTGTCTTCCTCCCAACAGTGTGCATTCAAATTCAAGCTAGTATGTCCATTAACTGAACTTCAGTCAAGGAAAACATTTTTTGCGGTTTCTATTGTAGGTCTAGAGAACAACACTTGTAAAAAAAAAAGTGGAAAAGTCAGTTTAACCCATTTACAAGTTGCTCTAGTCCTCAGATGTTTATATTGAGTTTTTATACTTCACCCTGCTGTCTGAATGCATGGTTCAACCTTTAGGACTAAAGCTTTCCACTTCAGCTTCCTTGATTTTGTATTTGTCTCATTCTGATAGTAACCGATGAATAACTCTTAACATATTTTGAGCTAGCAAGAAATGAGTTGAATGTGAACATCCTCTGTAACACTGCCCATTATAGTAAGGTTATATTGTGAAGGACAAAGGTGGTTCACTTTCTTCTGGCATCAGTTAGATAGCCCTTATGCACTATTAAACTACAGGTAAAGGATTGCCATCTACATTGGCCAGGAGAGTAGGTACTTATTGTTAATCTGCCTTTTAGGTTTCTTCAGCAGATTTTCATCTCTGAAACATTTTGGAAGGGTATAATATTCTAAAATTCCTGTAATACTTTCATTTTCAGAAAGAGTGCCATCACATCTCACAAGTAAACCTCAAAATGGTTCCAAGTTCCTATTATTTGGTTACTTCAAGTACTCTTTATTTTTCTGAATATACAATATATGTAAGAAAACTAAAGTTTGTAGATTTTTCAATTTTCTAAAGCAATAAAAACCCTGATCCATGACTTACGCTCACAAACTGCAATCACAGCTTGACAAATGAAGCTAAAGTTTTGTTTCTAGAATTCATTTTGGGGCTAATATACTCAAATTAATATAAAATATTTGGAGAGTATTTACTTGTCAGGGAAAAATAGATATGACTTTTTCTCCCTGTGTAAATAAAAATGTCAGTCCCAATTAGGCCTTACCTTGTATCTCACATTGATACTTATCACTGCTCTCTACTGTACACTTTAAATTATTGGACTAGAAATAAATTCCTGTAGAATAACATTCTGCATTTCTTCAAGTTTCTAGAGATGTTTTTAAAGTGTCTGCCTGCACAGACTTAATGAAAACTTTGTTAAAGTGTTTGAAAAGTTTGCCAGTGATAACAAAGAGCTGATGATAGGGAGTAGTTCAGAAGAATAAACGTAAGTGATGTTTATCATCTGGATTCTAAAAGAAGAAGCAATAACCTGCAACTAGAGGCTCTTTTCAACATGACAGCAGGTAGCCAGCCATAAACTCAAGTTACTAAGAGGCCATGATATGCTGTAAGAACACTTTCTATGAATTAGGGAGAGAAATTCTGCCTTCCAGTAATCACAAAGGAAAATAAAATGGAGGGAACAGTTTAGAGCCTCCTGGAGGAAGAGGAATACTGGTGACTGGATAAATACTGTTTACTATGCCACACATGATGGAAAGTATAATAGCTGGGTCAGGAAGGATTTGGGGAAGAGTTCTTCAGCAGTTGAGTCTGTGCCAGCTATAATTTTAAGGCGAACCCAGAAGTGTCACAGGAGTTTGTCAAGTCACAGTTTACCTTTGTATGAATTGGTACAATTAATGGCTGTTTCCATGGAGCAAAGAAGGGTCTTCCATACTATTCCCTATCTAACTTCTCAGTATGTGGTTCACTTAATTCTGCTGGGGTCAGGATTTGACCTAAGGGAAGTTTTAATCATTCCAGGAAAAAAGTATACTGCTACTAACTTGTCATGAAAAAAAAATTTCTCACAAGCAAGTGAAATGGTTTACTATCTGAATCAGGTTGATAAAATGTTTGTAGCTTTAGTTGGATTACATATTTTAGGCTATTTATCTAAGGAATCTTCATCTTTTGACCTTTTCCCGTTCTCATTTTCTCCTTTTCTTACTTGAACCTTGGGCCAGTTCTAATCAAATTTGACAAGAATTGAAAATAGTTTTTAGCTGTCATAAGCTTCACTGAAACAAATGTCTGAGGAGAAAGATGTGAGGAACCTCAGGTACAGGAAAGCTGTGAGTTCAACCACAATGCAAGAAAATGTGTTGAGGAGATAGTGTACAATATCCACATGATATATCGGATTTCAAGACTTACGCTGCTAACGCAGTATTTATCAAAACTACTCATAACTTAGCAGAAATGTGAGTGGCTGATAATGTACAAAAGGAAAAAGCATTGATCAGCCTCCTCTAGCATAAATAGCATAAACACTAAATGAGGCTTGCGGACAGTGATGAATAATCTTCCTTCAGCTAAGTATCACATTTTGAAAAAGAGCTCTCTTGCTTAGAGGATACGGTTACTGTGTCCCAATATGAGTGTCCAGCCATATTCCTGCAAGAAACTCTGCTTCTCAGTCTGTCTTCAGTCTTTTCCAGACTGATTATAGTAGTATCAAGGTCCCCTTGACAAAGTCTACAAAAGATATTGAATGAGAAACACATACCCCCTACTTGCCTTCATTCACTGTGTGTGTTTTATAAGCTCTTCAAGGAGATTTCCTTCAGGAAGGACAATACCAGTTGCAAAAAAAACCCACCCTTTTCTCTTCTACTTGCCTTGGAAGGACCACATGCAACTGAACAGTATCTCTGTCTTGACTGGATTAGCTAGCATATTTCATTGGCTGAAAAACTGTAGGTAAAGTGAGTTTAGACATTTCTATCCCCATTATGATGTAGCCAGCAAATCTGTTTTATTGAAATTCATCATTTCCTTTTACAGAACAATTATCCAAGACAGCTGCCCTTTATTTTTTCATATCATATGTATGAATTCTTTCAAGAGACAAAAGGAAAAGTGACTATTTCTGTATAAGAAAAATCTGCCTTAGGAAAGATACTTATTTCTCTAGTTGTACTTTTTTCCTTCCCTCCAGTCCATTAGATACTCATGATCTGGGTGTTTACATGGTATCTTGATGTACTCTGATACTCTGAAAAATCTCAACATTCCTTTTGTAACTACAACACAATGGCAGTTTGATCAATCTTCTCAAATTCCCCTAGTATTTTTCCCCTGGGCTCTTGCTTGGGATTATAGCTGTCAAGAAAATAACTTGGAGAGCAGGGAGGAGTATGAGGTTTGTTTCAGGCTTAAAGAAAAAATATCTTGGCATCTCTCCCAGCTAGTTCACATCATTCATTTAAAAGCCTAAGAAATGAATTGCATTTCTATTTTTTCAAGTTATGCAGAACCAGTTTCAGAAATCTGAGCAGCTATCTTGCACATATCCAGAAAGAATTGTCTGTGTTTAGTTCAGCTTGGCACTGAAGCAGAGCTATTCCATCTCTGTTCTGCAGTAACCTTTACTTTTCAGAGACCAGCATAATAACATATGCCAAGCAATGGGGAAAAAATTCTAAACCACAACTTGATGTGTCAGGAAATATTAGGGTACAGAGGCATGAATATTTTCCTTGGAATTTATTAAGAAAAGTCAATACATTGTGTTGTCTTTTCCAGCAATGTCCTTCAAAGCAGAGGTTGTTTCTTGTTTGCTTTCTTTTCCTCTGCTGTTTAACATAGACTTTCTACTGTGATAGAAAGATTTGAACAAGTCTAATGATTGTTCCAAAAGGGACAGGTCCATAATATCTAAGGAAAGAAGCATTTTACTGGCTTAATCTTGTTTGCAACAACAGGATGCAGTATTACAAGCAATAGTACCCACAATGAATAACAAACATAACTTAGATTGCAGCATGACAGCACAATGTGCATCAATAGATCAGTTGTCTTTTATTTCCTTAATCAGCAGAAACAGTCCACATGTTCAACTACCACATCCAGTCTTTTCTCAGTGTGTAAGTAGGCAGAAGAATAAGGCTTTTTCCCCCATTAAGAACTTAGTGATGTAGAAAAATCACATTATCCAGACACCAGTTATTGTTGTATCATGCCTGATTGATGGGTTTTATTTTGCTATCATCAGATTAGATATGGGGTGAGATAAATTCAGGAGAGGCATGGGAACTCTCTTGTTTTGCTGTCATGTGCCTACTAAGACTGCCCTTGGGTCTAATGAGGTTAATTCACAGCAAGGTGTGAAAGTAGCTTAGTAATTATTCTAAAAAAGGATGGCTACCTCCTTGCTGTGCCAACTCCCAGAGCCAGGTAAACAACTTGTACAGAAATTGATTAGCAGCTGGGAAATGGTACCTCCTAGAATAAACAGATGAATGAGTTTTGTTTCCATGTATTAATCAAGCTAATTACAGCCATTTTGTATGCAATATTTTCACTTCTTTAACACTGTGTAGACTGCTTGCTTCAGTTCTCTTGCCTAGACAGAAAGCAAGTGATTATCCAGATAAAGTGTCATTCCTTAGGCTTTCAGTATGCTACCAACATGATGTGGAATATGAACCTTCCCTGGTAAAGGCTCACCAAACAAGTCAGTAAAGGCTGTGAAGTATATCTGCAGGCAGGTTCACTGAACAGATAATCCAATTTGCTTTTCTTCTGCTGTCTTCATAGCACCCCATCATCCTGCTGAACTGCTTATTGAGAAATCACCTGCACTTCACTGTACTTAGTTTCTCTGAGGACTTCCTATAGTAGAAGCAGAAGTGCTGTAAGAACTGCTAGTGACTTAAAAACAAGCTAAAAATGGGCTTGAAGAGGAGTTCAGGTAAGAGAGAAGTTGGTATTTTAACTCCTGATAACACTTACTGTGTGCATTTTGTAACTGACTTGCAATAGGACTCTGTCTTTTTGGAGTTCACTTGTTTGATAGACAGTTATTGGTGTAAAAAAAAATGATTAAAATGATCACACTAGTTGGGCATCATCACAGACTAATGTGGGACATTTTTGCATTGTGAAGATAGTTTGCAATTTTGCATCTCAATAGATTCAGTGTTTCAACAGCGTATATCAAAACTTGTAAACTTTCTCCCTCATTCTCTATTGCTTGATATCTGGAAGTTGAGCTAAGACAACAACTGCTGAATGTAATCTGAGCAGTAGAAAAAGATCTATTTTAAGATTAGGATAGCAGGAAGTGAATTATTCAAATGATAAAATATTAAGATATATATTTTGCAGCCTGTGCAACAACAATCTAAAATTAACATGTAGCCCTCTATTTGCATGAAATTTAAGGAAAATAGGAAGCCATACCCTAAGAAATGCCTAATAGTGAATGTATTATGTATGCAAATGGACAGTACATGTCTTGAAGTTAAGTGTGGCTTTAATCAGTTTCACAGTGGTGGAAGTATCATTCAAATTAGAGTTTATACACAGTGCAGGTGGCTTTCAATGAATATCCAGTCCATTCTGCAATCATATAATGAAAAAGGCTGTGACCTCATCTATGCTTTGGACCTTCTGATGTATTATAAGATGCTTTGCACTCTGAGGTGAAGCAGTAGATTCTGATACCATTAAATTAACAGACTTTCTTCTGTTGCCATGCTGGAGAGGACAGAGACCTTTTGCCTGCAGAAAAAAAATTCCCTAGGCCTCCCTTAAGGCAACTTGTTACTTTGTTTCCATTTTTGTAACATAGGAGAAACAATCCTATTGTATCTGTTAGGGTAGTCAGGACACTCAAATATAATCATTAAAAAGTGCATTTTGAAGTTATAGAATATAACTAAATTATCAGATTAGCTGTACAAATACTGTATTAATATTTATTTATAATTAGATTATTTTCTTTCAGAAAGAATTTGCTTTAATAGAAAATGGTTTAATTCCTATCAAACAGTCCATAATTAAAACTTTCCAATTGTCTTGTTTATTCCAGTTTATTTTTAATCAGCTCTTAAATATATTTTAAATAATGTGGTTTATATTCTTTACTTCACATAGGACTGGGAAGGGAAGGGTTGCTTCCTTTTCAGTCTGCAAATGCATCTGGAATGACGAATAATGACTGATCTCTGTCCTTATTAAAAATACTACTTCTAGGATTAAGTGCTGCTGCCAACAAAATTAAGGACAAAAGTTCTTCTCCATTAACCTAATCTTGCTGTATTTGAACTTTGAATAATATATGCCATTTTGGTTGTTTACTTGATAATTTTTTAAAGGTAGGGTAGAACTTCTCTATAAGCATTGATCACCAGGTTTTATAAAAAGGTGAAATTCATAATTTTACTCCACTAACTTCTTTCTACCAAGTGGCTGTTACTTATTCCTTTTGTATCAATTTCTAGTACTATGAATTAAAAGAATGAGGAAATGATGCCATCTTGCCATTTTTTTTTCTGAGCAGGAGAAGATTAGCAGAAGATTCTCCTTGCACAGAAGATTATTAAACACCTTGCTCTCTGTTTTAATGCAAGCCAAGTTATATAGGGGAAAAATGAAATTATTTTATCAAAATGTATAGAAACTTTATGGTGGTTATTTTATCTTGGTTTATTTTCTAAATGTATGCTCCACACTTCAGGAAGGGAATACATATTTTTTTGAGTCATCTTTCTAACAGTCTGTTTTGTGTTTTTTAGCAGAATGCTCCCATTTCTGTTCATATCATATGCTTCTTAACAGAATTGGCTGGAAGACTATGTTTATTTGATACAGCAAACTAGTTTGAAAAAAAGCCTTATCTATCTATAGGAATCAATACAGGCTACTTATTTCTTTCTAGATGTTTTTATTAATGTTTCCTAACCAAGGACATCAAAGTACCTCTGACTTAAACTGCTGACTTGCAACTGTGGTTGTCTTTATTCTGGAATTTTTACTTTTTACTAACAAAAATATTTTTGCAGCAAAGTAAATCTCCTTTTTCTGAAAACAGCTGTTTAAACTTGTGATTCTGTGCACTTTGTGTCTGTTTTGCTATACTTCGGTTAAATGTTAAAAGTTTCTTTTGGAAATGAATAAGCAGACCTAAGCAGTATTTTTGACTGCTATTGATGTTAACTCTCTGCAAATTTGAATCTCTAAAGCCACTTTCTCATGTTCCCTTTTTTCCTATTATTTTTATAATGCTTTTTTCTTTGACATATAAGAAAAGTAAACAGGCAACAGAACCTTTGTTCTGCTGCTCATATGCTGAACACACACAGTCTTTATGCATTGACTGGGACACAAAATCCAGCTGGTGTTCATTTCAATGAGATGTTAATCAACCATCCTTCCTCTTTAATAAAATTGTGGAAAAAATACTCCAAATTTTGACACTGATGTCTCCAAAACAATGAAACTGTAATAAGGCAAAAATAGCTGTGCCTTTATGAATGCTTTCTTAAATGCATAAACTCTTAACAATTGAATGTTCTTTGGCATTGTGTAGCATAGCAAGATTCATAATGAAGAGACAGATGCAGTGATGTGATGCATGCTGATAAATTCTCATATAAGAGCAGATCCATGACTTAGCTTCACATACACTAGTATGATTTTTTTCCTTCTGAGAATCATGCAAACCTAAATGTTTATTCTCTTGCTCTGCTTTATTATCTTGTGATATCAAAATTTAAAAAACGCAGACTAGAAAAAGTATGAGAACTGTGGGGAAAAAATAATGAGATACCAGGGTACATGCTAAGTAATCTTTTTGATCTTTTCAGTACCTGATTCTAGAATCTAGCTTACAATAATAATGCTAAACTATGCTTGAGTATGGCATAAAAAGCAAGATTAGTACAAGAAAAATGATAAAGAACAGGTATGTCACTTAACAGTGGTAGCTAATCTTCTTGTCTCAAACATTTTTTTAAATTAGATGGGTTAATGATTGTCAGGGAGAAAAACATGAATTCATTTTGCTGTTGAAGTTGAGATATTTCCTCTAGAAAGCTCTGACAGTAAACAGTCAAGGCATAAACCACAAGTATGTCCCACAGCTTGTAAATCCAGTTGGTTTTTTGCCTCCTCCCTTTTTTTGGGTCATCTGTTACCCTAGTTGTCATGATTTTATCATACTTTACCTACCACTTTCCTTTTTTTCAGAGTCCTCTCTCTTTTTATATATACATACTTTGGTAAGAATTCCTGTATCCACCCTCAGCGTGTGGATATGTGGAGTTGCTAGACACCATTTATTGCTGGCTGCATTGTTTCAGTCTTTGGCTTTCATTTTTATCCTCATCAGCTGTGAATAAAGACAAGAAGCTTGCTTTATTCTATTTGCTGGTTTACAGTACAAACAGATTTCAGACTACAAGAGTACAACCAAACACAGCAACAAGTGGCTGAAAGAAAAGGATATAGATTTACTTTCTGCTCTTATTTCACCAAGAGCCAAGATCTTTATTTTGGTTACTTTTTGCTTATTGGTTCCCCAGATCTCAATGTTTTGCAGAGTTTTGTTCTTTGTCTTTTGGGTTTCTTAGTCAAAGTAACTGATTTGCAAACACCTACATGAGTTAATTCTTGAGTTAATCTGGTTAGTTAATTCTTGCTTTATATCTACAGAACTGCAAAATTATATACCCAGAATGCTTGCAAATTCCTCTGATAGGCATTTGCTCTGAGAAAGGAGTTCAAGACTTAACTCCTAAACTTGAATTTGGAAATTTATCTCTGGAGATGCTGAATAGTTCTTTTGAAGTAACAGTATGTACTAAGAAAATTGTTAACTTCCATTTCATGTAGCGAAGCCAGTTTTGCATTCCTTAAGCATTGGTTGAACAAAGGGTAATATCAGTTAGACCAAGGATAATGCTGAAACTAAAGTAACTTCCTTTTTGTGGAAGAGGTAAATATCCCACTGTACAGTGTGATTCCAGCCTATGATTGCTGTCAACATACAGCTGATCTAAGCAGTTTCTGCAATCTTACTCTGCTTCTTGCCTCTGTCTCTCCCAGTTGCAGTTTGCTCTCTTTAGTTGTCCTAATCTGTTATTTTTAAGGCTCTGCTCTCAAATAGGTAAGTGAAAAAGTGAAAATGAACTCTATATTTCTAGGTTTTTTTCTGTATGTAAACTTGTGAAGAAGGCACACAAACAGCTCAGCATAATTAGAGGAGGGAGCAAGTGTTTAAGGGTAAAGGGCAGCAATCCTTTAAAATGTTTTGGAAATCAGAAATTATCATAGGAATCACATAATTTTACTTGACTCTTTGTGTAACTTAAATTACAGCCAAGCAACCTTTACTGGGGAAGTTTCACGTTTTTGTTTCCTTCCAGTTCTCACATTAATATAGGGAAGATGTATCCATGTGGTATCCATTTCAACATTATTTACTATAAATCATCCCAAGTGTGCAATACTTCCAGCTAATGAACAATACAGATGAAAGGCAGATGTTTGCTGTAACCATCAAGTTGGCATTCATCTCATAGCAACATGTTTAGTGTGTTATGTTTACTACTTGGTATGTTTGCTGTCAAGTATATGTAGTTCTTGTCTGTTGTAGCTCAAATAAAAAGAGGCCTTCAGATTTATAGAAAACTGAAACTAGTAGAGTTCATCAGTGTTTCATGTGTGAGCAGAGAATGTAAGGACATCTGGTTGTCCAGAAGCTACTCGAGGCTGCAAATCAACAGGACTTTTTTGGACAAAACAATGATACTTGTAAAACTGGTGAAGTGAGCTGACAAGTTGAACTTGAGAACCAGTTAAGCTCTTCCATTGCAACACTTGCACAGCAAAGGTTCCAACCATCTCTCTACTGTTTTAACTCAGGCATGATGTTGAGCATGTGCTAGTCTTCTAGAGTAAATGGAGAAGTAGGCATGTGCATCTCTGCTTGGAATAAATAGGCAGAGTAACAGTTAACTGTCTCTACTGTTTCTTGTCATCTCACCATGCATGAGACAGTTTAGTGCTATGATCTTCATCCAGAGATGAGCTCTATGCAATGTTGTACACTTAAAAGTTGGATTGTTTTATGCAAGCACAAAATGGCAGGTGGTGGGAACCCCAAATAGAAAAGATATCATAAAGGAGTAACAAAAGAAGCCTTAATATTTAATTATCTCTAACAAGAATTTGGAGTAAAATAAATAAGAATTAAAAAAATTGTCATAACTTTAAAAAGGAAGCAGCAACAAACTAAAGGGAAAAGATACAGAACTGTTCTCAGATGAACACTAGCAAAACGAAGATAATAAATTAAGACAAGAAAAACAACATATTAGTCTTTGACAGCAAAGGAATCATTCAGAACTATTTAAGTTAGAGACAGAAGCCAAGAGATAAATGATGACAGAAATAAACTGTGAGCAAATAAGAAAAAAAAATACACATTTAGGGAAGTTAGTTTTATCTGGTTACATTGGTGAATGATTGCGTTACCATAGCAGATGTCCCTCAGCTTCACTAAGGTAGAGGAGAGATTACAGTGGGATGGTAGGAGGTTTTTCCAGGGGCATTATTACTTAGTATTTGTTGGCCATATACTAATGTAAAATTCCTTGCCATGTTGGTACCTTAGTTTTTTCCTGAATATCTAAATCTTTGCCATTCTAAATGTCAAAAGCTGAAAGGCTCTGAAAGGATGTCTTCCTTCAGGGTGAACTAAGGAGCTTCCAGTACAACAGGAACAAAAATTGTAAGTTTAGGAAGATTAGCTAAGGTTTTTCACGTTCTTTGGCACAAGATGAAAAATGACTTGAGGAATATTTTAAGTAGAGAAGGATAAGTCTTCCCAATTACTAGGAAGTGGAAAAGCTTACTGGCACTAGAAAGGTTATAGCAAATGGAGTAGGAGGTTCTAGATAGTTCATGGAAGGAGTGAGAAGATGGGACAAAGAGCAGAGTTCTTTACCTGTAAGGAGTATTTAAGAAATTCTAGGGTAAAATAGACTATTAGAGCAAAAAGCTCAAGTAACAGCATGTTTGGCTGTGAGAAGATAGTTGTGAATAAAGCATGGCTGGGCTAGTGTGACAATGAGTTGCTCATTCATGCAAGATGTGGCAATAGCAACATGAAGTTTCTTTGTAGACTGTTAGAAATATGAGAGCATATTTACTGATGTTTCCTTTATTTAGTAGTAAGACTAGTTTCAGAGCTGACATTGTAAAAAGAGTACAGATTAAAATTATTAAAGACTTCAGCAGTAAATGAGTAATATTATGTCATTAAGGACTGCGGTCTCATGTTGCATCCAATTCAATTGGTGAGGACACTCCTGGGGTGTTTTGTCCTGTTACTAAAACCTGAATCATTGGGGTGGGGAGGAAAGCAGACTTGCCTGAACCCCTGCAACTGCTAAATCCAATCCAAAAATTAGGGGAGAAAACACAGCAGTGAGTGCAGAGTAGAGTGGGACAGTTCTACTCCAGAAAAAGAGAATGAAAAGTCAGTAGAATGAGATCTGTGCAAGGAAAGGACAAATATATTTAAGGAAAACAATTTGGTGTTTCTTTTGGAAATGGGAAGACAATATTCAAGCAGGAAAAAATCAGTTTAGAAAAAGCATTTTAAATGCTAAATTTTAGTCATCTTTGTATATTTCATGTACAGTCCCTATGAAAACTTCACATTGGTTTTGAGACTGTTAAGTATGCAGAATTGAGAGTATTGCTATCCATGAATGAAATTTTTATGAAATTTACATGAATGAGTCTTTATTGAATTTTCCATTTGATAAGGACAATGAGTATTTTGTGAAACAGGATCTTATTTGAGCGAGACAAGTTACTCAGTATAAACAATGCATACCCTGCTAATCACTATACCCTTGAAGAGAAACTGAGAGACTGATTACAACAACAGAAATGTTCTGCCCCAGAAGGTAACAAAAGTGGGATGATGGTCAAAGGAGCATGAACTAAGCAAGGATCTGCATGGGAAAGGGACAACCAAGGTATGCAGAGCAACATGGCAGACAGGGCTCTGAAAGAGCAGGATAATGCTGTAAATCTGCCAGAAAAAAAGAAACTCCAAGATGGGTTCAAGGAGAGCAGACCTGCTGAAGAAGCCCAAACAGTTAAGGAGGGATCCAGAGCATGAAAACATTTATTAAACTAAGGGGATGTGTATCCTTGCAGGTGCATAACATTGATAAAGGTTGTGAATGGGCAATAAAATTCCAGTAATTAGTGTTCTCAAAATGAACTCTCACATTATCAAAACCACACCTCCAGTACTAAAGTTGCCCCTTCCTCAGATTAAGACCCCTACTCACTAAGCATGCTTAGTAAATCTAAGAATTATGGTATCTTGAAACTAATGTAAGATAAGAACTAACCAATTGTAATTAAGTAAGTGTGACCGAGAAGTGGAACTGTTATTTTTAGTTGTATAAATATGCAATGCTATCATAACCAGGTGTGCTAGCTCTGTGGATATTTCACCTAGTGCTCATCTCACTGCAGAAATGAAACAAACACCTCTGCTCTGTGTGCAAGATTGGTGTATTGCAATTCTTAAAATATTTGTACTTACCAAGTATTGTCACTGTCTTAATGCAGTGTTAGTTATTTTCCTTTTTCTCACACGAATTTGGAAGGTGACCCTGATTATTAGATGGGGAATAAAGGAAGGGAAACATAACGCTGAGTTGTTCATTCTATTTCTACAACTAAGACAAAACATAGACACTTTCAGTGACAGG
Organism: Ardeotis arabs; assembly: GCA_011801015.1. NCBI lineage: Eukaryota > Metazoa > Chordata > Aves > Otidiformes > Otididae > Ardeotis > Ardeotis arabs. The sequence goes on from JAAGAY010122863.1 coordinate 25,124, forward strand.
CAGAAAAGGAGAATGATAGCAGATGGGCATTTTACTGGTCAGATGTTTTGTTTTGTAACTTTATTCCTAGTTTTGTAATTGAGACTGTCTTTTGTTTGGTAAATGATGACTTATTTGACATGGATGTAATGAGCTACCCAGAAGCAGGTATCCAAATAAGCACTGAACATCAGAAGTTCACTCTACCCACATGTGTGGGAGTGTGAAAGTGTGTTGTTCAGCTGTAGGGATCAATTTGTGAGCTGATATCAGTAAGTATTAGCATCCAAAACCAAAAGTTTTCCTTCTTGGTATTAACTCGCAAGAAACATGTCATTGGAGAAATACCATTACAGAAGACTAATGACTGATTAGCTGTTATCAAAATCAAAGTTAAAGTCAAATTTTCTCCCTTAATGCCTTTACATGAAGGCAGGCTACAAGGTCCAGCACCCAGAAGAGCAAATACCTAATGTCTTTAGTACAGCTATAATATACTATGTTTTGCCCAGTGATGTGTTGCATTAGTGTAGTTGTGTGAACTGTTTGCTCTTTATTCAATGGATAAGGACCCATGACTTTTTTGAGTAATACAGTAACATCACAAATTAGTGGTTATTACTTTCAAGGGGATGCTTAGGCTCCATTTTGAGATGTGCTGAATGTTGAATAGTCACTGGGGGGATGTAGGAGTTCTGGATAGAGTTAGGGCTCCTCTTCAATGAGTTTTTATTACAACATTAAAATGCTGCTTCATCAATAGTATTTTTTGAACTTTCAGGTCAAGTATTGTACTCCATGTAATTATATATAAGCTTAAAATGCACTCTTTGTGGCATTTCTTAGAAAACTCAGCTGGGCTTTTTGCCTGACAAGTTTCAGATTAGTTTTACACAACAGCTGCTTCAGAGATAGACTCACATATGGTCCAAATTCTGGGAAATGTTTATTTCTTTAATTTATCATTCTGTTTTCATGAAAAGCATCTGAAGATCATTGTCACAAACAGAACTTTAACAGCAATGATAACTGCATCCCACAAGGGGAAGCCAATGCTTAACCTCAGCCTGGGGCAGATGAACAGCAGTGACCAAGAGATTGCCTTGTCCTAGCTAAAGGTAGAGCTCTGGGACTGCTCAAAGCATAGGCATGAAAGACCACAGTTCTGTAAGAGTTGCAATTCCAAGACAGCCAATATATATGCACTTCAGAGTTTGAAATGTTATCAGTTATAGGTGGGCTTTTAGATATGTTTTAATCATCTCTAGATTGTACAAGTTCATTGTATCTGTTACTTTATTTTATAGATGCACTATTACCTTTTAGAAAAGAGTTGAATTTCACCTGCAACATCAAAGTCCAATTACAAACTGTCTACAGGCTGAGCTGTTTTTCATCCTAAAGTGTAAAAAAGGATTACCATGAAAGGACAAACCCACTAATAATCATGTGAGATAGCTACCAAGGAAATTGGAAAAAAAGTCTGAGTTTGAAATGTCTGGCAGAGAACAACAGAAAAGCCTCATGGTCTAGTAGCTATGGAAATGTGTGAAATTGTGTCTGGTGAAAGCACTTCAGACTTCTAAATATGTTCATAAATCACACATATCAATTGTCAAATAAGAAATAATTCTATAGTTCACTTCTCACTCCTGTAATTCAAGAAGAGTACCTAAAAGCTTAAAGGAAAAAATAGAAGTTAATTCAAATATCTGACCAAGTCTATTCAGAGTCTCTATTTTCAGATGTTAACTCAGGGGCTCATCTTCAGTTACAAGGTAGTGTTCTGTCCTTGCTAAAAGGTACCTGCTCATACCAGCTCTGGAGAAGTCTGCACCCGGATCTGGCAATCATCAATCCCAAACACCAAAGTGATGCTTGCTCCTACTGTTTTACCTGAAAAGACTAATTCATAGTTTAGAATTTACGGAGGATTGTTAAGATGGAACAGCCACTGGAAGTGATTAATGGCACTTCCTGTTTTCCAGACATGTATGTTCCAGGACAGAGGACATAGATAAAAATATTTACACTGTAGAACTTCTGTATGAAACACTTTTTCTATGGAAAAAAAATGAGTAAGCAATAAATGTGTCATGATTTTGAAAGTATTAATGACCCACGGAGACAACTGGTTTATAATATGATGGTACAGCTACAAGAGTTAATTTCTGCAGAATACAAATAATGTGGATAACTAATTACGTTCCAGACTTTAAACTACAGTGTAGTCATAATTGGATGTTTATTCCCTCTCCTACAGATCACAAATACGTATTGTGTAAGATAGCTTTATTTCTTTGTCAGTTTTAGGGATATGTGTTTCAATATTGTAAATACTTTGTTTCAATACTGTGCTGTCTTTAGCTTTCACATTCCTTCCTCTAGCCTTCTACCAGTATTACCAAATTTATTCTCTTTTAACTTTTCAATTTTGCATTATATGTTGAAAATAATTCAGGGCTTTTTAACGTGCATATTAAATGCATGTTTCACCTCTATTGTCTTAGAGATACAAATCACAGTCTTGGTGAGATATATCTAATGTAAATAAGTAAGACTCATCCTTAACTGCACATGCATCTATATCCAATCTTGCATAAAGTAGAATTAAGTATTACATATGGAAAAGGAGAAAAAAATAGAGAAAAGTCTGGTTTGACACATGCATATGAAATATTGATTTAGTCTGGATTAAGGGCCTTGCATAATTCTTGGCTTTTGTGAGGCCTTGCCTAGGCTATTTTACTAAATAGCTTTGAAGATTTTAGTTTCCAATTTACCTGTCGATAGATGCTGTAGCATTTATATCAAGGGACTAGAGATTCTTCTAGAGCTAAATCTCCTTCCTAACATTTCTTCGAAGAGAAGCCTTAAAAGCAAAGGCTTTAAACAGATCTCTTTTCTACTTAGAGGTTTTATTCTTGTATAAATATTTTAATAATATATTATAGTATTACTCTTTATGAAATCCAGAGGGAAAACACTTGTGAGGTCATTGAGACCTGACTTGAAATTTAACTTGGGTTTAGGCATCCTTCAGTACACTTTTGTTGCACCATTTTAAAAACTGATGTCCATCTGTAGTGTAGATGATAGCATAATTTCTTTTATTCTTTCTGTCTTAAGCTAATGGCATGGTTAAGTTTTGGGCTGTCTTATTGTTCTAGGCTTTTGTCATGGAGTAAGCAAGTTACACCATTTCAAATTATTTCCTAAGTAGACATTCTGCCACACTTGAAAGGATAACTGGCTTAGGAAAAAAGAAGTGATGATACTAAGTATTTTGCCCTCTTCTTCTCTGTGAATAACACTACATATTAGCCTTTTTTTTAATGAAAATTCTGTTGCTTCTTCCTTTTCTCAAACCTTTATAATGAAGTGCCCAATGTCTATTTCTTTCTCTTGGCTTTGTAGAGGCAAGTTACATAATCAGTGTTAGTATGTCAGAAGTTCTGCATGAAAAATGATGATAATAAGGAAATACATAATAATGAGGAAAAATACTATCAAATACTCAGCAAGAATCCTTTCATAAATGGGAACATAAGAAGAACACAAGAAATAATAATTTTGAGTCAATAACCCTTCACATCTTTGAAACACAACTGCATTCCCAGTTAATCAAGCTAGAAACACACCTTTTTCTCATCTCCTTCCCTCTCTCCACATCAGATCATCTAATGTACATAAGCCTCTGCTGTGTGTTCTCATAAATCTTGTCTCAAAAGAGTTTTTGGTCAACTCTCAAACAGAAGTGAAAATTCAGGTAATGTGATGTTACATAGTTGCTTTCAAGAGACTGACATATGTTCTGATCTGACCAGCAGTTTCCCTGTTACCTGGCTAATTAAGCTTATAGAAAATAAGGCAACTGGTTGGCTGGCTACTCTTGGCTTTTGCTGTCTCTGATGTGGAAACTGATCACACTGCTAATGATGCCCAGCTCTTAACTGAAATATAGAGCATTTTATGTCCTCCTAAGATCATCAAGATCAATGTGAGGATGTGATTTTTATTTACAACATGTCAATTTACAGTTCTCTGGCAAAGTAAGCAAAATTTAAGATGAAGATGTACATTATACTACTGTGATAATATTAAAAGGCTTAGAAGTTAATTATGAAATCAGGAGCAGAATTCTCCCTGGCAGTACTTCTTCCTAAGACAGACTGAAAGGGGATTACTTTGGTTTCTTAGTTATTTAACATCCCTACAGAGTAATGGTAGGGAGCTTTTAGTCTATATGAGAGGTGAGATAGTGCTCAGCAGGGAGGTGGAACTTCTTAGGTTTTCTAATTGGTGCAATCCTTTAATCTTTGTTCCTTTTAATAACTATTTTCTGATAAACCAGTCCCAGTAATTATTTACTCTTTGATCTTGGCATAGCTCCAGATCTAAATGAATACTGATTCCATTGCTTTTGCTCATCCTCTATTATCTCCACTCAGTCTTCACCATCTGTTTACATGACTGACACTCACAGCCTTGTGAGAACAATAAAACTGATCTATTCATGTAAGGAGCCAAGGTGCAAGCATGTGTTCCTGAATGTGGTTTTGTTCTCTTGAGATTTCTTGTGTGCCTAGATCTTTGCTCAACATATCAACTCAAGAATGATAGCCCCAGTAATGACCTTATGTAGTCCACTTCAGGTTTTGGGGAACACAAACTACAGAGGAAGTCACTTTTATTTTTTTGTTTTTAGCCTTTTCCTGCATCACACCAACTGGCAATTAAGATGAAGAGGTACTAATGCTAGAGTTCCTATAGTTTTGTTCTACTTCTCCTCTCAAATACTGTTCTCATTCCATCTCTAGGATGACACTGTTGATGGAAAGAGATGACAGTAGAAGAAAGAAACCACATTTTCCTTTATTCCCTTCAAATAATATGCAGCAGATTTAAGTCAAAAATAGGTTCGCTCTAGATTCCTTTTATTTAAGTACTGCAATACAGATTATGTCAAAAATATACCTCAGAAGCAATACAAAGCTTCCTATGTACTGAGTACTCACTTTTTTTTTAAGAAAAAAAAAATGCATGCAGAAGGGATTTTGAAAAGTGTAATTTCCTGAGCTACTATATTCTATACATTAATATTCATTGTATTTAAGCTAGTATAACTTGATTTTGGACAAAACTTACCCTGACTTCATCAAACATACTTGACTTCAGAAAAACCTGGTAACTAAAAAGCCCTGTATCATATTTTATTTTTAACTTTCTCTGAAGGATCTGCTAAGGTACCATAAGTATTTTAAAGTGCCCTTAATTTCACTTGTTTTCTGAATCACCTTTGCAAAACTGAAGAAAACATGTATTTTGATAGTAAAATGTTTTCTGTTTGTCTAGCCTGTGCTCTGCTTTGCTGCTGTGACAGAGCTACTGACCTTTATTAGAATTCTAGTAAAACTCTACCAAGGTTTTATGTTTGGGAAACATAAAACATGTAAGGAAGTCCTTAACTTTACTGATACACAGGTTTACTTTTTAATAGATCAAAACTTTGGGACTCCATGTAGGAACTAGACTGTAGCTGAGCTTGTTTAATCAAAATAAAAACTGTACACTTACTGAATAAGTTTTAGTACCTGTTTGACAAACAAGACCAACTTTGGATGTATATTATGAAATGCCAAATGCATTAAGATGCTTCTTGACACTGAAATGAGCTGTAGTTTTGTCAAGAAAGCAGAACATGAACTGCTTTGTTGCATGAAAAAAGTCCCACAAACATGAACAGGCAACCAAAGTCTAAATGTTTAACACAAGTCAAACTTTTTGTAGACTAGGTTAGTCTTTGTTATTTCTCAAACTACTAAAAACCAAGGTTCTTGGTAGCATTTTACTTCCACGTTTGCATAGAATTCATACATTACTTCTCTTCCCATCTTTCCTGTCTGTGTTTTTGACAGGCACAAATGGCTGAGGTGCATGCAATGCAGTTGTCAGCTCCAACAAGATTCTGCAGAAGTGTGTGTGGGAATTGCTGTTGGTAACAAGAACAGAAAAAAAAAAAAAATTGCTTATTGACCACTCATGGATCAGCTGTGAATTAGAGTGCTTTGCTCAAATTTGTTAGATATTCCCTTCAACTGTATTAACATTGCAGTAAAGGCAGGCTCATTAGTGTGTCATATTGTTTGTTTTTTATAGAAATGTTTAAGATTTATTTTTGGATGATGAAAACAATTCCTAACTGTGCTGTTATGTAGAATATAATTTCCATACAACTTCTCCCAAAGCATTTTCCATTTTCCTTCCTTTGCAGAATTTCACTTGTCTTTTGATCTTCTGGAATTCTGCTGGTCTGATTCTACTATGGTCACAACTTTCCACACAATGATCCTTTGCAACTGCTTCATAGCCTGTTAGTTTGCTAGGGAAATTTACAAATAACTCTGAAATGGTGAAAGATGTTAACATTTGTTTCCTTCGTGGGAGAGAATGAACTGATGGCAGCCACCCTAATAAACTTTTTACATGATTCACACTATGGCCATTATCTTGGGCTTACTGATTAAAAAAGCTGTCTGCTCTTGACTTCTACCCTTGATGGGTTTTTCTCTATCATGATCTTTCCATTCCTAACTGTAACTTGCCACCCTAAGCTGCTTCCCATCTTGCCTTTAAATAAAGAAAATGCCCACTGCAGACAAAACACCTTTGCTTTGATTTGTGACATATTTTGTTCTGCCCTTGAAATGGTCGTTCTTGAGGTTTGCGTATTGCTGCATGAGAAGTGGACGGCGTTTTTCACTATGCTAAGGAAAAAAATCAGGCAGAGGAATAACAGATGAGTTCCCTGCCTTTCCAAAGACACTTCCTGCCCCATTATTGGCAGTATCATGGCAGGAGGCCACCAGCAATAAAAGAAATATGGCAAACATTAATTCCTTGTCTTTCTGCAGGAAATATGTTGTCTCTAACTTGTGTTTCCTATGGCTGTCATAAATATACATTGATCCTACACTGTTCTGGTGTTTTGAAAAGACCTTTTAATTGAGATTGTATGTCATAGATAATACTTCAAAGCCAGAATGATGTTATGCATTGGTACCCTACAAAAAAAAAATTCTAGTGTTCTTTGTAGATTTACCAAAAATGTGTGGAAGTAAATTTTTTAAAGGGTGTTTCCTTGAGATGTGCTAAACTGCTAACTTCTACTCCCCCCCTTTCTCTACTGCTGTCTGTTCTTGACAATTTTTTTTTCCGCTCCCACTTCTTTGCTTCCTCAGACTTTCCCCAGGGCAGAGCTTCCTTACAACAACCTAGGCCGCCGGGTGAGGTGTGCACATCCCTCCGTGCTGCGCTGCCCCGGATGCCTCGCTCCCCTCTGCTCGGAGCCGCCTGCCGTAGGCACCCACGCTCCCAGTCCTCGCTTACCCCCTGCCCACCACCCGCGCGGCCGTGAAGTCACAAAGCGGTCCTCGGTCACGCCATCGCACTCCCCAGCGCCCGTGGGTCCGGACGGGAACGCGCAGCTGCTCCGGCGCCCCCTGTCGAGCGCGGCGGGCCGCAACCCTTCCGCTGCCGCCGTTTGCCCGTGCCGGCCGCGCCGCCTCCCTGGTCCCTCGCTGCCGGCCGGCGGCGGGAGGCAGGGGGAGCCCGGGAGCAGCGGCGGCCCAGCCCGGCAGGCAGGCGCGATCCCCCGCCCGCCCGCGCTGACGTCAGGAAACTTTCTCGGCGGCTGAGGCGGGAGCGGGCGCCGTGTGCCGGTACGGCGGGCCGGCCTCTATCAGCCCGGCAGGTACGCGGCGCTCCCGCGGGGCAGGTCCCGGCCCCGGGGGGCAGCTGGCCTGCGCGGCAGGGTCCCCAGGGCTCCTCATCCTCCCTCCCGGGGGCGGGCGCAGCCGCCCGTTCCGCCCCCCCTCCTCCCCGGGTCCCGAGGTGCGGTTGGCGAGCGGCAGCGGGGAGGGGGCTCCGGGCGCCTGTTGATCGCCGCGGTGGCAGCGGTGCTGCGGGCTTGGAAACTTCGCAGCCGGTGGGTGAGCCGGAGGCGGGGAGTAGGGGGGAGCGGTGTGAGTAACGAGGCTTGTTCGTTCTCGGTGGCGAGCGGAGCGGTGGGGCTGACCGGGCAGCGGCTCTGGGGTTGGGCGGAGGCTCCTGCCCCTCGCTTGGGTGCGGGGACGAAACTTGCGATGGGCGCAGCTGGCAGCGGTTCGTCCCTCGAACTTCAAACCCGCGAGGACGTGGGGGTTTTAGACACGCGATGTGTTACGGCTTAGAGTGTTCGTGGATTTCGAGTAGTTGAAAGTAATCAAATGCCTTTCATTCTGGGTTGTGGGTTTTTGGGTTTTTTGGTTGGTTTTTTTTTTTTTTTTCCTTGGGAAGTACAGTAAAGCCATTATCCCAGGCGAGGTTTTGTTTCTCCGCGCTGGCAGCTCGGCGGTGCCGGGAGCCGAGCCCGGTGAACGCACAATTGTACGAGGGAGAATCCTCTGCCCATAGGCAAAGCCGGCCCGGCCGGTGCGCGGTAACTCCGCGGAGCACCGCGGTGTCGGGAGGGTGGGGTACCGGAGGGGTTTGTCGGAGCATCTTGGGAGCGGGGAAGGGGAAGGGGAAGGCGAGCAAGGACTGCAGCCGCGGGCTGGAAGTGGGGCGAGGGAAATTCAGGGAGAAATTCTCACTTTTAAGGGGTTGTGAAAGTTGTGTTCTCGGGAGGAATGTGGAGAAGTACGTTACTCGTTTAATTTCACTGTCCTTGTCATTGATTGAAAGGCACCGAGAGTCAATCAAAGGCCTGTAAAGGTTAATTGTATTCCTCATACAAAGGAATTTGCCCCCTTCCGAAGACCTACATTTCCGAGGTTCTTTTTCAACTTAAGACAGTCATTACATTTCTAATTTAAATAGCGCGCAACTCTCACTTTCAGCATTTTCAGTTCCTACAGTTGCAAGTTTTTGAAAAGTCATCTCTGTGTAATGTAGCTAAAAAGATGTTATGAAACCCAATAAACTGGAAAGCAAGCCATATGTGAAGGGGATTATGAAGGTGCTTGGAATGTGCGTAGATACGTATAAAATGTTTTAGCAAAATATTTGGTGTACCCAGTGTAAATATAAATAGACATCCATTTCTACGTTTTGTGTGAACAACTATGAACCTGTCCTTTTGGAAGTACTTTTGTTTCTGTGATTTTCTTCCCTAGTGTGTTAAACTAACTTACAACTTCAGTTGTAGTGATAAGCAATACTTCAGAGCTTCAAACTTCTGCCACTCATGATGATAATCAAAATAAGAAAAAATAATTCACCCAAGGGAAAAAAAAATCATTTTATATTTTTATGACAATTTAAAAATGAACAGGAAATTTTGCCTTGTAATTCCAGATTTGCTTGATCAGTTTGCCATGTAGTAGTACGTCAGGGACAACCTCTGATATTTGGAAATTATGTACATGCACTCAGGGAAAGGAGCAAGAAGGTAGTGGGGGAAACAGGGCAATAATTTCATTGTTATTAGCCTTACCCTTTTTGGTACAGATTTTATTTTTAAGTGTATGCGTTAGCGAGCCTCCGCAAAGGTGAAGAGGTTGAATAGAGTGAGTGATTTATGGATTAAGAGCCTAGGAATTATGGCACAGTCTTCGAGGATGCTAGGGAGTCGTTCAGTTTGTGCTTTTAACAGTGCTACAGTGGCAGGGATATCAGTGAAAAGAGACTGGAAAGAAGCAGAAGAAAGTACAAATCAGGTTGCCTGAGAAGTAAGGATGACAGTCTGAAGCATGACCTGGCTAGCATTGGGCGTGTCCTGTGAGTGATGAGTACAGAAATTAAAATGACTTTGATGCCAGAAAAAAAAGAAGAAAATACTAGATTGTAACAGTGAACTACTACTACTACTACGGTGTTCTGTGTAAAGCATTTTAAATCATATGGGATAGTACAAAATTGATGCAGGAGAACCAAAAAGGAGGAAGATGCCGTTAATAGGAGCAGACAATGAGAGTTGTTATTACACAGACTAACAGTTGGTACTGCCTCCTTAGTCTTCAGCAACAACTTCGTAATCTTTTTTGAGGTCTTTGTAACATTCAAAGGTGTGCATCTACTGCCCTGCGAAATATTCACCTGCTGTGATGCTTTGGAATTTCCTTTACAAGCTCATTAAAATAATTTGTTAGTCTCTTGCCTGTAAACAGTGTTACACCTCATGGCTCAATAGCAGTGTGCCTGCATGGGTGGGTTCATACAACATTTGTAAATATTACTGGATGCTCTAAAAATCATAAAAGACTTATATTAAGAACTTCAGAGGTCAAATACAATAAACTGGCATTTGTATTATGATTATAGAATTATTTTTCTCTTGAGATAATCCCACAATAGCATGTTGCTTGAATGTGTCATAAGAAAATAATTAGAACTACCACATGAAATAATCAAAGGCCAACTTCAGCTTGAACTGGGGGACTAATGTAGCTTGAAAGAGAACAAATAAATGGACTACTTTATTTGTTAATTGTTGGCATACCTAATGCAATTTGGGGCAGGATTCTAATTCTGTCTGAGGGAGTATAGCACTGAGAGCTGTAAAGTCCACCAGGTTCACTTCACAAAAATCGCTGCTCCCTTAGAATTTTCGGTTATTGTTGAGGGTGAAATGCATGGCAGGAATTGAGGCTATGTTTCAAGTAAATTGGCTCTTGAGACAAAAAAATCCTCAATTAATTACTTAATAGAGTTGTTACATAAGAATAGGCTAATTGGGCACAAATAAACATTTTCCCCATCCCTTTTTTTGCCTTACTGTAATCTGATTTTTGAAAGGATAAGCACTTCTAGAGAATCAGGTTGTATCCCAGGAAAGAACAAACAATACTGTTGCTGTGCCTCTGCATAGCTACCTAACAACGTTCTCTGTGGTTCTCTTACCTTCAATATATAACCTTTAATCTAGAAATATTTGTTGATATCCTTGTTCCCAATGGAAGCTAGTTCCTTTCTAGTATCTTCTCAATCCCTGAGATCAGAACCCTGGCTTTTTTCATGCAATTAGTCTTCCTACCCCACTGTTAGTGCTTCGCTGAAGATGCTGTATGACTTAAATGCTCCATCAAACTGGGTTATGGATTTGCTGTTGTGGAATAGCCGCTATTACCATTTCATGTGTAGCCTTGATCTGGGTTTACACTCGTGGCCTGTGGCAGTGGCGGGTAGGGGCAGGAGGAAGGAGGCATTACATTTACTCTGAATTGCCATTTTGTGGTCTGTCCTCAAGGCATGTACCTGTGACCTAAGAGGAATGGAAGAACACAGTAGTGGCATTACGGTGAGTTATTGCCCAAGCTTTTAGTCTCAGATGTGCAAATGTAGACCTTGTCTGTGCCATTTCATTTGCCCAGGGGCACTGAAAGAACTCTGCAAATGGTCAGTAGTAGATCTTAAGTCTAAAAAACGTGTTCTACCTGGGCTGCAGCTCTACCCGGTCTAATAAGCACAAGGGTCATGTGAAATGCCTTATCTTGCCGTATGGTTTCAAAACATGTTTGTTATGGTAAACTGAACATCAAGAGAAGGAAATGATGTTACCACATAGATATTATCCAGGATTTCAAAAAGAAAATTAATCCAGCTGGAAACTCATCATGAATTCCCAGGGAAGAATTTATACTTTCATTCCTCCTCCCCTCTGCCAGCTTAAGCAGATGTTCTAATCACCAAGCTGAGAGGGTGCTCTGGATTAAAATATTATCATTTCCTCAGGTTGAAATGACTTTCTTTGCCTAATATTTAATTACATCTGAAAAAGAGAATGAAACAAACATTTCTGCAGAAGAGACAAGACCTGAGTTTCCAACAGTCATTTAAGTAGTGAGCTTTCACTGGGGCAAGGAGCTGAACTCAGGCTTCATAATGCCGGTGGTTTCACACAGACTACTTGATGATGTGGCCAAGAAGCATCAGAAAGCCCCTTAGCTTAAGATACCAGATTTCTTTAACTTCTGCAAAGTTCTTTTCTATTTTGAAGGGCAAGCATTGAGAAATTCTGTTTTTTTCTTTTAATTCCTGAGTCTGACATACTCAGTTTATTAGTATAAACTGTATATTCTACTCACTTTGTTAGTACTGCATGTATTTTATGTCTAACTCTAAGCTTGCATATTCAGGTTTTATTCTGACAATTGAGCTGAGTTTTTTCCATTTTCTATCTCGCTTGCAGTTATAAAGATTCAGAAACATCTGTGCAGCCAAATGGTTTTCAATTTATTCTGTCAGCAATACCTGATCAACACCATTGCCTTGCATGAGTTTGCATAAGTGTGACTTGGTAAATAATTCTCTTAATAATGCACTGCATGGAGCACAGACTGCAGCTGGCTCAATCTTACTTTTTTTTTTTAAGCTCTATGGAACTAAAAAGTTGCTAAAATTTGGGGGGATTTGTAACGAGAAAGTAGAACTGTAATCTGTGTAAATTCTTTAGGTGTTCTGGTTAGTCCTGTGCTGTAGAGAAATCCTGACCAATGCAAGTAAATAATACTTTTATTTTGAAAAATGTGTGACTTCTAAGGCAAATCTTTTGGCATTCAGAAGTGCCTGGTGGCTGTTTCTAGCATGCTGTATTGCTTTAGTGGAGCAGGGCAGGTAGGTACACCAGTGCTTGGGAATACATAGGGGTACAGGAGCCTCATGTCCAAGGTGCTTCGATCTTCTCGTAATCCCTAAAATACCATCAAAATTTTAAAAGTACATTCACATTCCTACTTATTATTTTTAGATAAAATGAAGTCATTTTTTGAGGACTACTGGATTCTCTGAAACTATTACAGGTCTTTAATGTGATTTTTTTCCATTCTTTCTCTGCTCTCTCCATCCTAGTTTTAATGGGCGCAATGTTGGACAAAAGCAAAATGCAGTAGTAACACAGTGTGCAAAACAGAATCCTGCAGCACTGCCTGCTGTGACATTTAATAGTCTATTCTATTTTCATTTTTATCCTTTTAAATGCAGATATTAGATCTTGAGTTCCTTATAGGGAGGATGGGCCATTAGGAACTTAAACATTGTGCTTAAACTTTCCAAGTGATCTAGGACACTCTAAATCTGTGTAGGCCTTAAAGGTTTTTTTTCAGAGTTCTCAGCAGCCTGTGCAAAATCAAACTTTGTTTCCAGTTGATGAAAGGCAGGGATAAGGCTGCTGCTGCAGTGAGGAAAGGTGGCTGGAAGGGAGGTGGTTGCCCATTCTCGCCTCCGTCTTGCTGCTCTCCTTGTGGCAAGGGGACCCCCAGGAGAGCTGGTTTCTTCCCAGCTGTGGTCTGTGCCATCTGGGCTTTGGCAAGCAGCTATTTTGCTAGTGCTGGCAATTTCTGTCTGCTGCCCTGTGTAACTATTGTTTTTCCTGTGCACGGAGGCACTCGTAATGTTAATCAATCTATTTTGTTATGTTGAGAGCTTGTATTTTTTATGTGATTATACATCTTTTAAAGAATGTACCTCTTGAAAGAACAGCGTATTTTTCTTCATCTGTTGTGAAATCTTCTGGAAAGTATAACAGAAGTGAGGTAATAAGCCTAGATAAGGGACTGTGTTCCCAATAAAAAAAATATTTTTCCTGCAGTCACATCTCAAAATGTTGTTTGGAACAGCATTCATCTTGGCATGCCAATTACATTAGGAATTGTTTAAAAAAATTTGATGTGTCCTCAAACCTATGTTTTTAACGTTAGTCCAGACCATCTTTCCAAATGCCTTGCTGTGCAGATATGTGCTGTCTCTAATGCTTTCTTCCTACATGCTGTGTTGGCAGCTGTGTGCATTCAAAGATCATGAGTCAGATTCCCTAGAAAAAAAAAAAAGAGATTAAAAATAATACAGGCTTTGTCTGTTTTGAACATTTAGTATTGTTTTCCTTCTTTAAAGCTTTTTTTTTTTTTTCAACTATGTAGATCTGAAACTTATTTTATATTGAAAATAGATTTCTTATTTTAAAACACAAGCTCAAAGTTTCGGGACTTGGGTCTTCAACAAAAGCAGATCTTGAGACTTGTCCTAAAATGATGGATGATGGCACCACTATGTCTGAGCTTCTGCTGATACACACTTCAGTCTTAAATGAGAAAAATACCAGTTGAAAAGTTTCATTTTAATCCATGTTTCTATTCAGAGGTAACAGAGTCCTCTGCTGATGGTTCTAACTGCTTGTTTGTGTGCTGAAGTTAAAGTAGATTCAATGCTAGAGCTAAAAATACTAGCTGATAGTTGTCCTGGTGCTGGCTAGGATGCAGTTTTCCCCAAAGCTGGGAGAGGAGCTGGAGCTGGTGGCACCTGTGGCTGAAGACACAGCTGGGACAGGTTACCCAAGTTGGCCCAAGGGCTGCTCCATCCCATGGGACGTCAGGCTCAGTGTGTCAGTGAGGAGGGGGCTGAGGGGAGGCTCCTGCTACTCAGGAGGGAGCCACGCATCAGGATCCACCCCGAGCTACGGTACTGCACAGTATGTGCTTCAGTATTTTCTGTTATTAGTTTGTTTGTTTGTTTTCCATTTCAGTTTCCTTTTCTTCTGTTATTCTCTTAAACTTTTTTTCTTAAAAATCTTAACCCATGAGTTTTGCCTTCTTTTCTTTACCAATTCTCCCTCCTCTCCCACTGAGGGGGTCTGGGGCAGTGAGAGGGGAGTGAGTGACTGTGGTATTTTAGCTGCTGAGTAGGGCTAAACCACAACAATAGTGTATCTCTTTCATCTGCTTCCCAATTCATAGGGTGACAGCGTGGACAGAACCATCACTTCCAAAGCAGTGAACAGTTGGGATTACAGCTAAATGGTGGTATCATAGTGTGGGGTACGATATGCACAAGTCCTACCTATATTAGAGTAACTGTAGTTAAAATAACATGAAAAAACTTGTTAAAGTAATAAGTAACAGTGATAGGTAAAGTGTACATGGTATAATATGATGCTGAATCTTTCCTTAGGACAGAAAATAGTAGCAGGGGACTACGTAACCAGCAAGCAGAAAATAGTTTGAGAGACTAACTCCCCACCATTGTGCCCCTTAATCTGTTTCACATGTGTAAGCTTTAAGGCAGAGCGTACTGTGGATTTGTAAACACAAGGGTCTTTTAACATCTGAGATTACTACAATCTTTTTCTTGATTCAAGCAGCCTAAAAATTGTATTACTAATTTTGTAAGTTATATGCTGTGTTAATACTCAATTTATCCAGTTGTGCAAATAGGCTTAGGATGGAAGAAATACTTTTCCAACAAATTTTGCAGCTGGAGCTGTTACTAATTCTCTTATCTTTCTGTGCCATACAGTAATTGCACTTAATTGTTTGCCTCTGCTGTGTTTTATGGTGTGAAAAGAAGAATGTCAACACTGCTAAACTGCAACATTAGTGTGCACAATGCTAATGTTCTTAAAAGAGGTAATTTCCAGATTTCACCTAACTGGGTGAAACAGCTCGAGTGTAAATACCAATGCAGTGCTTTCTGCATCTTGTAACAAAAGTTTGTAGTTGTGTTTTCTCAATAACAAGTTGGGTTGGTTTTGTATTCACACATCTTTGTGTAGTGCGTTTTACTGGTAAACTGAAAGGCAACATACGAATGGGGCTGGACCAAAGTCCAGGCTGGGAAAGTGGAATGTGAAGAAAGTAACATTTTGTTACACAGCTGCTTAAAAACATTGGGATTCTCATGAAAGTGCTTGCTATCTGTATAATTTAGTGCAGCTCTGCAAAGTTGAGTCTGCTTTTTGTGTTAAAAGCTTATTAGGTTTTTTTTGGAGACCAAAAGAACTCACCTAGAAACATTCCAACTTGTAAAAATGGTTCTACAACCTCTGCTCCCATCCCATGCTGGGAGAGGGCACGTGGCAACTTCCGAGTTCCCAGCTTCAGCTGTCTCAGGGACTGTTGCTTCTGCACTGAAGGATAACAGAAACTGCAAGCTGTGTTTTAACCTGGCCGTACTGACTTGCGATCTCACGTTTGTCACAAGTAGTCTGTCACTAAATGTAAACTAGAAGAGCACATGAGCTATTTATTGTTTTCTCTTTCAAAATCAAATACTTGTCCCCAGAGGTCTCAGTTTCATTCCCCGTGTTTTATGTCTGAGGATGTTGAATGTCGCTGTTAAACTGCTAGACTGATTTTGTATTGGTAATTTTCTCTGAAATGAAGAGTAACTCTGGAATCCAAATCATTAGCTGTCATTTCAGCCATGCAGTACTGAATAAAGTGCTTGTGTTGGTAATATCCACAACTGACAGTACAGTTGTGTTGTCTGTGACCAGTGGCTCATTTTGACTGGTTTTGACCGCGATGGCATGAGACAGTTGATGGCTACAGACATGGCAAATCTGCCGGCGTGGAAAATTCACAGAGCAAGCACAGTCTACATAGGTATCGCAGTAATCTGTCAGGAAACCGAAGTGTGATTGACAGCACTGTTGATTGTTTCTCTTAGAAAAGCGCTGGTGTTTGCTTTGCTTTTGTACTGATTGGCAAAGCAAAAATGGTGTTACTGCCCAAGTAACTGCTGCTGCAAGGCGGGAGGATGCCCACGTAACAGTAGGCAAGGATGGTGTGCTCTACTTTTCAGTAACTACTTTAATGCATGGTGTTGTGTATTGTGTATGTTTGCTTTGCAGTCTTGCACAAATGCAGCAGGGACTGACTGGTTGTTAGCCACAGCAATGTAAAAGTACCACACGGTTAGGATTTCCTCTTTTGTTGTTGGGTTTTCTGAGGAGAAGGAGGAGGAGAGGATGACTGCTTAGCAATGATTTGATGCGATAGTACCATGGTTCATGTGGCTTTGCATTTAAAATAGCTAATTAAGAAATAAGGCAGTGTATATATAAACACTATTCTATATGAACGTTGTGTGTTTAATGTCAGCCATAACATGTACACGCTAATACACATACTTCAGCTTGCTCCTAATATAACAAATGACCTTCAATCTTACTTGTCTTCAAAATGTGCAATAATTTGCACCATGAATTCGAAAACCAGCCTCAGATTCAGAGAAGAATGGCATGCTTTAGTGAACAAATTGCAGAGGCTTATTTTAAGGTGGAAGTTTATTTGTCCCAGACTTGAACCTAATAGGATAGAGGATATCCTAAGAGAAAATTAAATTTTGTTGAACTAGAATACATTTACAAAATGTCTGTCTTAATGCTAATTTTACTCCCTTATTAGTCTGTTTTGTTTTCTTTTGAATTCCTAAATTTCATAAATAAAGCAGCAATGTAGTTTTCAGTTTTAGATCTCTAAAGAAAGAAATGTAGGCACTAAAACCTGATAAAAATAGATGCAACATCATTTGCTTATGTATTTTATCCAAAGCCAGATGAAGAAAGTGACAGAGAGCTAATGCAGATGAGAGATGGTGGTGTGTGGGGAAAGTGAATAATTTTAAAGTGCAAATAGATGAGACTTCGGGTGAAGTGGAATATCTGTAGCTCCTTTTGCTGGCTGAGGTGATAATTTACAGTGGAGTAGAAAGCTTTTTTCTCTGGAGGCTCTCTGGTAGCAGAGACTTTTTCAGAAGACTCTTTCATATACTCCAGGTATCCAGGTGTCTTTAGTGGTCACTGATTCTCTGGTATTTTTAAGAATTTCCTCATCTGTGATACTTGTTGCCTGAACTTTAACATTTTTCTCGACCCCACTTCTGGAGGAGTCTGGGATACCTCAGACATAAGTTCAGTATCAGAATGAAGAGTCATCCTCTAAGCTCTTGACATCCAGAATACAGAACCAGATCGTATTTTGATGACTTAAGGATATTGTACTTTATTACGTAGCATTTTTCTTACCATTCTTGGAGGATATCCTGGGGTTTTAGAATTTTATGGCTTATGAAGAATTCCTAAATAAGATTTTTCTCCCCCCTGCCCCTTTTGGACTTGTGTTTCCTCTGCAACATTGTTAAGCTTGATTAAGATCTAGGAACTTTTTGAGTAGCAAGTCAGAAAAAGAAACAAAAACTGAGCAAGCAAAAACTTGAGGAATGGATGAGATTTTTGGTTTAAGTGTAGTTTAAATCCTTTCAACTCTAAAGCAGAGGTATAGTTTCCCTCCCCTGCACTCACACCTTTTCCTTTCTTTTTCCTTGTCTTTTCCCTCCTCTTGCCCTTACACCCTTAAAAAATCCTGGAGGGACAGTTCTGTTATGCCTTCCTCAGACAATTTTGTGGGATATGCCTAGATGTGCTTCTTTAAAAAAGCCTGAAGGGAAAGCTTTCAACTGTAACAAATCAGTTGTGTAAAATATGCAAGACAGTAAATATGCATACGGTCATAAATCCTAACGATTCTGCAGCAGTCACTTATGTAGTTCTTAGTCAGAGAATTATCTGTGTTGTGACTCTGTGCTTTTCGATTAGGATTTTCAAGTTTTTTGACGTTGTAATGGAGCAGTGATTAAAAGGTGTGAAGAAATGGACCATAAAATAGATATTTAGTGAAAGATAAATGAAAGCACACTTTGTAAGATTAGTGGAATATATTTAAGAAGTGTTATGTTACTGGCATACCCATGACTGCTTAAACACTGAAATAATCTGTTGCTATTTAATCCAAATCAATTCCATTTGCTAGGTCATCTGAAAGTTACTTTTGCTGAATAAAGTTCTTAGTTGCTTAGCCAAATGGCAGGGGAAAAAAAATGTCAAACTACTGAAGAAATATGCCTCGACAGTAAAGAACGTAATAAAATGCTAAAGATCTCAGTTCTGAAAGAAATAAGTGGTTGTCTGGAAATAATTGCTTTGAATATTTTGAATTCATTATGGTGAATTTTGCCAGATGCTCTTGAAGAATATTTGTGTATGTTATTTACTGTGGTGTCTCTTGTGCTTGCTGCGGGGCATATGTACTTCTGGGTAATTTGATCCTGTTTGTTTATGGTCTAAAAACGTTTTTTCCCCCCCTCAGACAGCAGTATTCAATTGTGTATTATGTTCAGCTGCTTTTTAGGAGGCGTGATACAAATACAAGTCCCAAGCAGTGTTTGTGTAAGGTAGAATGAAGTGTATTTCTTCTTATCTAGCAAACTTCTCTTGTATCTTGACATATCTTGACAGGTTTTTGAAACTTGCACTTCACTGTGTACCTAGGAATGTTGTACAAGGTGAGGTCTTTAAAGAGGTGTTGCAGCTCAAAGACATATTTGTAACATGTCTGGAGAAGGCGATTTATTAACTGTGCTCTCAGCCTCTTACACTGTGCAGAGGTGAACGGTAGAGAGTGAGCTCTCAGCTCTCTCCTGTCTTGTCACTTGTCTGGAGTTGTGTCAGTTATTCATCTGAGTCTGCTGTGGCATGTGGGTATTAGGAAAACCTATAGGTATATATGGCAAAGTACTGGCTAGTGCAACAGCTGATGCTCAAAACCCAGCATTGTTAATAACCACAATTATATAGTTTCCAGTTCTGTTTTGTTATGGATGTATGAATTCTGCTCGTGTCTGTGCTTTGATTTCTCAGAGTATGCTTGGTTTGGACATTCATGCTGTGGTTCTGTAAGTCGTTTGAGACAGCAGTGATGCTGCTGAAGTGGTGGTTGGGGCCTTTCTCTATCTGCTGCCACCCTTTCCCTACCCAATGCACTTTTTTGGGTACTGGCTCAGGTATTTATGATACGACATTGGAAACTGGATCAAGTAGGACCAAGAACTAGGAGGAAAAGATCCATTTATACATGTTCAGTCTGATTGCGGAGCAGCAGTGTAAGATGCAATGAGCTGCTTTTTGAAGTAGATAGAAGCTAAGCTGCAAGCCTTGTTTCAACATATGCAGGTTTTTTCCACTGCTTGCAATATAGCTCATCAGTGACCTGACCAGAGCATTCTTTGTGTGCCAATGCCTGTCCTTGTTCATCAGAATTGATCGGAAATGTCTGAAGTTAATTTGCAGAATTTTGGTCCCAGATTTCATATGTTTCTAAGGTTAAGAATGGTTTTTATTTAAGACTACTGTTTCATGCTATTAAATTGGAATTGGCTGAATAGTGATCTCTGTAGAACGAGAGAGAATATTCTTTTTATCACTGTTGAATAGATCAACTGGAGGTGGATATCGTTGTGTAAACAGGGTTCGTAGGCTGTAGACTAGATTCGTAGGCTGATAGCTTTTCAGGCCAGAACAAACAATGTGGTGGTTTTGTCTTGTCCAGTGACTGTTGTGGTGGCTCCCCTAGTTAAAATATTTTATAGCTAAAGATACAATTTTTATTTTGAATCTCCACTATCGTAATTTTTATTGTAACGTAGAACAGAACATGCCAGTACTTAATTGCCTTGTGGAGGATCTTTTTACGGTTGATGGTGTTGCTGCTGCTTGAATAGAGAAGGATTCTGGTGCTTAAGGGACTGGTTGATCTTGAAAATGAAGGCAGACCATTTAAACTGATTATTTTCAAAATAGTCTCTGGTGGAACTGGGCTACAGCAGAGTAACCCCATTTTTCCTTTTGCCTGTCTCCCTGGCAATGATTTTGGAACTTGCTGACCTGCTCCAATAACATTTTTACATGTTTCACAAAATCTGACGAATAGTTAGAAAAGAGAGGTTGGCATTGGTGTCCCTGTAGAAGATGTGTGGCTGACTGGAGAATGGTGTGGCAGAAACACTGGATTCTTGTTCATCATCTGAGGTCTGCTGATTTTTAGTGACAGTTACCTGTAATAAAACCCCTGATGAAAATATTTTTTTCTTGCTCTTAAAAATTTATCCATTAAGCCCTGTCATAATGGATGAAACCCTTCTAGCGCTTTATTTTGGAGTGGCCATACAGGTGCACAACATTGTAAAATTTAACATCATTTTTCATCGTGCTTATATAGTTCAGTTAGTCATTTCTATTATTTATTATTTGTTTTCTATTTTTGTCACATTTTATCACATTCTATTTTCTTGAAACTTTCATTTTGGCCCTCTGCAGTCTGATTTTTCAGTAGACACAATCTTTCACTTGTGGTTAATTGTGCTTTAGCAGAATTGGCATGACACATCCAGTATATGTACAGTATATATGAATTTCCTTTTTTTTGCCAAAGCCTCTTCAGTGTTCCACTTTTTTGGGGGTGGGGTGTAAATCAAATAGTTTGCCCATTTTTCTTGGGAATTCTCAGCTTGCAATACATGTCTTCTACTGGCTTGAAGAAGTTATACACATTCTATATGCTCCCAGAATTTGCAGTTAATTTTTTTTTCTTGCAGATTCCTTCAGAAGCCTGAATGGCTTTAAAACTGGATAGTATGTTTGGTTGTGTTCTGTGTATTTTTTATTTTTTTTTTTTTATTTTTTTTTTTTAAGGAAAAGCTTATGATCCCCATTGGGCTTGTTATTTTTCAGATATCGTTTCAATATTCTTTGTTCAGCAGTGTCCTAAATGATCCTTTTCTCTATGTGTACAAGATTCAGACTTGCCAGGTTTTTTTCTTGTATTTACTTTTGTGGGGTTTTTTTTTTTTAAACAGCTTGGTATGCTTTAGCGTTTTGTATAAATTAAAACAAAAGCTAATGGAGTTCGAAATCTTGTCCATTGTCTCTGCTGTCTGTTCTCCCCTTGCAAGCAGCTATGTAGTAATGTCTGTCTAGAGACTTTGAAGGTTATTATTACATGAAAGAATTTTAGAATCTTGTGTCTTTTACTGGGAAGCTTCCCAGGATTGCTTCATCAACTGTCCTTGGTCCGTTGGTAGCTTTTCTGTGTATTACTTCTGTTGCTTATTGTTTGCCGCTTGTTAATTTTTTTGTCTATGCTTGGAGATATTTTTTTTCTTATTATGATTCTTTTTAATTGGCTAAAATTTTAAAACATTAAATTTTGTTTTCATATGTTTTCTTCAGTTGCCTGTTTCAGCTTCTGATTTTAATTTTTTTTTAATATATTTCCGTTATTCTCTTTAAAAGTCTATTTCTCAACCACATCTTTAACCTTGCAACTGCAGGACTCAGGCACTTTTTCTTACAATGCCATTTGCTGATTTCTACAGCTTGATATCATGTTAGTGTTTTTCTTCTTGCATTGAAACTGTATGCATGTGTCTTTCTGCACCTCCCAGTGCATTTACAGGAGTTAGTGGTAACTTAATTGATGCAAGCAAGAATTCAAAATTTGAAGTATTGTCAGCCACGTTTGGTCATTGTACCTGATCCCCATCTGTGATTCCTCAGGAGAAAACAAGGAGTTAGGTGTGACTCTTACACACTGGATTCATTTCATATCTCTCTCTTTTATTACTTTCTTAATAGAAATGTTACTGCGTTGCTGTTGCAGGTCTGACTCTGCAATTTTAACCAAGGATACAGTTTCAATCTCTGTCATCTTTCATAAATACCCTTTTCCTGTGACCGCTCTGTGACTTGCCACATTCCTAGATTTCTAAACTGGTTTTTAAGATCTGATGCTGATTGTAGATGATAAAAATGTACCAAAACCTCTTGGGTTAAATGTGATCTGGTGCTCTCCTCTGGATCAAAAGTTAAATCCTGCTCAAAATTGTTTTCATCTGCTGCATTGCAATGATGTCATGTAACAGGACGTTTTTAACCTCCAGTGACTTTTTTTTTTTTTTTTTTAAATTCTTAATATGTTTTCTGAAGGAGACTTTTCCTATTATTGTTCTCTTGTCTTCTGTGATGAGAAATACAAATGTCCTGAAGAAAACACTATGTGTAATTTTAGTTGGAATACACTGCTGATCTAAGTAATGAGTAGGACTCTAAGATGCAAGTGTGGTATCGCAATTTTCAGCAAGCTTTTATGGAGATTTATGGTAACTGTTAGGGCCAGTATGCATAAAGTGTATTTTTTTCCAGTTTTCAAGTTCAAAGAGAGAACAACCATCCAAGTAAAAATAGATCTATGGGTGTAGGCTTCTGTTATAGCAGTAATCCTAGTGGGTTTTTTGTGAATGCAATACATTAATCCTAGTATCCCAACTGGCAGCACAGTGTCCTGCTGCTTTTCCAGTCCCAAAATACACATTATGAGTGTAGTGACATCTGTGAGAGGAGAATATATGTGATTGTACAGACCTCTGAATTGAAAATATAAAGAACATGATGAAAGATCTCCTTGTGGTGCAAGAAGGGTTTAAAATCAACCCTGAGCTTAAACTGTGTTAGTGAACAAATTAGATGTTTTGATGTGGCAAACTGAGAAATTGGTGGCAGAGAAAGAAAGATTTTTCCTTTAAGATTCCTGCACCTGCATCCATTCAGTTCATAGGCTAAGCTGTTGACAAAGCTTGAGTTTGTATTTATTGCTTGGAAACTGAAAATATTTTCAAGTTTGTTTGCATATTATATCCCATATGGGCAGATGACACAAGTTAGTGATTAATATACCCAGGGCTTTTTTTTTACATGCCAGGATTATCTCTGCTCTCAGAAGACAGACCTGCTTCTTTCTCTGCTGAGGCTCCAAATCTGTGTGGCACCTCAGGTGACACTTGCCATGAGGCAGGACTGCCGTATTTTACCCTAGCACAACATCATCTCCCCTCCCATGTAATGGTGTATGTGCTCTGTTGGTGGGTGTTGCAACTCTCACAAAGGGTGTTAACCCTTTAACTAACTTAAATGAAGGGTTCTAGATACCTTTTGTCAGTATGACTAGCTGAACTGTATATACTGTCAAAAACATTTCCGTTAAAATGTAGATACCTTTGCAGTTATGTAAAGTGTCTATTCTTACTTACGTTTCAATATTTCAACTTGATACTAACTTAATGCTTTGTCACCTTGATCCTGGCTACTTGTTAGGTACGACAAGTAGTCTGTTTCAGTCACTTAATTTGAACCAACCCAAAGGAGCTTGATTCCCAGGAACACTGAGGAGCCCTCTCATGGAATATTAGACACATTAATTTTGGTACAGACCTAAAGTGATTTGTCGTATTTGTAAGTTTCAGTAAAAGACATTCAGTCCCCAAAAAGGAGGAGCCTTGGTTTTTATAAACCTAGAATTTGCAGTCCCAGTCTGTATAATCTAGGAGTAGCAGAAGTATATTTCTGTGCTAGCTGGCAAGTATGTTATTCTGTACAGCCCACAATAACGAACAGACTACCAATTCTTGAGAGGTTGTGATGCACTTAAGGAGTTGATTTTGTTAAGACAAATCTGAGTAGTCTGCAGTTTCATAAAGGTGGATGTCTGTGGGGCGTATCTTATGAAGATATTGATTTGCAAAGCAGCAAAGCCAATATCATTTTGTTTTGTTGTCTTTTTTGACTGCTTCTTGAAACATTTTTTCATGACCATAGACCTAAGGTTTGTTGGCGAACGTGTGGTTACACTATACAAAATATTTTTGCTGAAATTAATATCTTTAAATTGCTGCAAGAGTTTTTAATACTACATGTGGTGCTTTGTTCCATGAGTCTATTTTTAGTTCCATTTGTTGAACTCTGACGCTCACTGCAGCAGTATCACATGAATAGCAGGGGCTTAATAGGAGTAAAGAAGTAGGAAAAAAGTACAAATACATATAATGAAAATTTTTGTGTTTCTATTAAGTGTCTTCTAAATTAAGAAAAAATGTACAGTCCTGTGCTTGAGGTTATGGACTTGCTTATAGATCATACACACTGATGAATGCAGACAAATCTGAGCACATCAGCTTCTCATTTAAGCAAACCATATGGGAGACAGCTCCATTCCAGCAACACTGTGTGTGTACCTCCGAAGTCATGTTATCGTGCTTTAATGCACTTGTAAGACAGTTCGGGAGCCGGAGAGTGCTTGACATAAGGTGGTCATAAACAGTGTGATGTTTCAAAGGTCTCATGAGTTGGTTAGGACTCAGAGATTCATGGCATCAGCCCCAAACGGGATGTTGAAAGGCAACTTGTGGAAATCTCTCTAATTTCCATGTTGTGCCTGTTTATTACTGCCCCTCTGTTTATTCCATTTATATTCCTATATTTCTTGGTGTAATGTCTGGCTGTCTCTACATCACTTGTCCTTAGTACATGAGCACGGTCAGAATCTTTTTGTAACTTATTGACAGATATTACTGTTATAGATGTGTTAGATTTTCTAGCACTTGCGTGGTAAGCCATTTGGAGTAACGTAGAGCAGCCTTTAGGTTCAATTTTATAGTAGCTAGTAGGCTGTAATTTTAATGAGGATAAAGAGTTTGTATGTTAGGCTGAGGAACACTGAGGGTTCATGTAAAAACTTCTATCAATATTGCCTGATTCTTGCTTTGGACTCCCTCTGTATAAGGAGTAGCCTAAGGATTTTATGGAACTTCTCTCTGGGGTGGTATCTCTTTTATAAAGGTCTGTATACATGTGTAAGTAAACATGCTCCCAGACTGTTTGAATTAAATAGTTGAACTGAGTACTTTGAACTTGCTGTATGTGGCAAACGGAAGGAAAATGTTGATTTGGGAGATGGGAGAGCAGAGGTGGGAGGAAGGTCTAGCCATGAGGATGGGTGTGTTTTGGGTACCTGGGTTGTGATTTGCAGACAAACACAGCTGTGCTATTTTTAAGAACAGATACTTCTACAAAGCAGAAATATACTATCCTTCAAATCTGTGAAAATGCTAAAGAAAATATTTACTCAAATTATTTAGTTTGTAACAGAAAGCAAACACATGTTGATTGTTTAACTACCTCAAACTAAATATTGAAAATAACACTTGTAAACTGTGCACATTGGCCTCCTGCTTATCTTGGGAAATTGGTCAGATTATCACACTGCACTTTTGTATTTTTAATATTTTTTTTTAAAATGGATAAAAATATGACTACAAAAAAATGGAACTGGTGTAACTAAAGGGTCAACTACAAACCTACAGTGAGGGAAAGCAGTGACTGGAGTGCCTTAGCAGGAGTCACGAGCTCCTAAATCAGATCCATTACTCATGGAGCAGTAATGTATGATCACAGCATTAGTCGTCTCATGCTATGGCTTCTCAAAAATGAATTTTCATTCTTTATCGCTTCGTTTGCAGCTTTCAGAAACTGCTTTTTCATTGAACTGTATGACTGGTTCTTTTGATTGAATATATGCTTGTTATTCTAGAAGCATCTTTCAGTGAATCATAGCTGGTCTAGAAAATAAACTGAGACTAGATAATAATTTTAGTTATGAATTCTCTCTGCTAGCACTGGTATCCATGTGCACATCATCAGTGCAGATGATAGAATTTTACTTATGAAGGATGCTACTTCTAACATGACCTTTTACTAAACTGTTAGCTTTTCTGGGCTGTTACTTAAGTTATATTACTAAAGCAAAAAAAAATATTCAGAAAAGTAAAAAAAAATAGAATTCTGTAAAACTTTAATTTGAAGTGGTTTGGTCCTAGTTGGAAAACTTTAGAAATGTCTTACCTGAAAACTTGTAATGAATTAGTGACAGGTAGTACTGTTTTTCTCTTAGCAGTTCTTTATGGGAGATATACTTTCTACTACTTTGGATTTCAGGAAATTTGCAGAATTCATTTGTCTATATCAACATTTGCTTCAGATTCACATCTGAAGTAATCATCCAGTATAATTTGGAAGGGGCTGCTAGAGGTCACCTGTTTGCCCCTCTCTTCCATACCACAGTGGAGAAACTGGGCCTGTAGTCAGAAAGAGATTGAGGTTAACTTGGGTTAAGATCTTAAGGCAGAGAGCTTGGAGGAAAAGAGAGCTTAAACTAGGAGCAAGTACTAGATCAGATAATTGTAAATTATAATTTTGAGGGGAACGGAAAAGCAAGGTTCATTGGGAAGACAGAGTATCTGTTCAGAGAAGGTAGATGTTGTGTGAGGAGCTGGTAGTTAAGGCAAAATTTACTTGTTGGTTACGAAGAGACTATGAACTGAGATGATATAAAAATGGCAAAGGAGCATTTGTGTGGTTTTTCTCGAAGTGAGGAGGGACTGGGAATCAGGATAATCATGGAGTATAAGAGGGAAGGAATTTATGCAGCCAGACTGGAGAACAAGCACAAAAGATGCTGGAAGGGATTTAGACAGAAAGGGTTAGTCTTGCATGTGATAGGAAGACAGAACTGTGCCCTTGAGAACTTATTTCCATCTCCAAAGCCTGAAATGGAACTTCACCAATCAAATATT
Source organism: Ardeotis arabs (assembly GCA_011801015.1). Taxonomy (NCBI): domain Eukaryota; kingdom Metazoa; phylum Chordata; class Aves; order Otidiformes; family Otididae; genus Ardeotis; species Ardeotis arabs. The sequence continues at coordinate 52,154 of JAAGAY010122863.1, forward strand.
ATTCTAGAGAATGTGATTTTTCTCCCTGTTTTTCCTACTTGATACCGGCCAAGATGCTGTAGTAAGCTTTTTAGTGGTGTTAGGCATACTTGAGTTGAGCTCTTGGCTCTGGTTTGAGGAAGTGCTGACTCTCATACCCAAAATCAAGGGCAACTTGCATTGAACATAAAGTACTCCACATTTTATAGCTCTTTAGGAAATAACACCTGAGGGCTTAGACACACGTTTCCTTGGCAGATAGTTTCTGTAGTTTCTGCCAGGGTTTAGTGCACCTACAGCAAATCAGCTGAATGGAGTGTTCGAGTGAAGCCGAGTTTAAACTACTTCTTGCTAGGGCAGGCAGCTAAATGTTTGATAATAATTTCAGATTGGGGACCTCCAATTCTTTGATAATGTTGAATAGCCACGGTGATAAATGTAAAATGAGGACAATGCTATTTTTGGAAATGACTTTTGAAATACATTGAACTTTGTGGGCCATAAAGTGCTCTGGTGAGAGCTGCCATAGAGCTTTCTCCTGGGAGCATCCTCTGTCTTCAGACTCTGCATTGAGGAGTCTGCAGTAAATAATGCACTAGACTTTAAAATGGACCATTGAACAAGTTGCCCATTCAGTGAACAGCATCCATTTTGTGTATTAGACGAACCTATAGAAAAAGTCTTTCATTACACAGTCATATACTGTCATTATGCCTACGTATGAGGGATCCCACTGAGGATCACATAGATGACATTATTCTGTCATTTTACAACTTTTGAGTGATTATTTACATTGCTCAAACCTTGCATGTAGTACTTCATCTGCAGTGTGTGACTAGAATAACTTGTAATTCACATTTTTAAAAGGACACGGCCGTAACTGGACTGGTGTGACAGGAGTGCTGAGTCAGTTGTCAGAAATACTGAAAGTCATTGTCTTCTCCTGGGTTGTGTTGGTGGCCAGGCTTGTCTCATTTGAGAAGGGAATCGTCAACTGAAGCGTCCACTTGAGTGCTGTGTTCTCTGCTCTTTTAGGGAGAGGCAACTTCACTGTCTTACAGAGGAATTCCTTCTGTCTTCCTGTTGTTCAGTCCCTGCAGATTTATCTTATATTTGATTAACAACAAGGCCAGTGGGAATATTGGCAAATACTGAATGTTTTAAGAGCTATGGAGAAGCGTATCTTCCTTGGAATACTTCATGTGTTCTTGTTCATAAGTTGTTACTGTTATTACAGTTAAAGGATTCGACAGTCACAGAGTTCTTAGTGCAAAGCCAGGGTTATTGCCCTTATTTGTGATTTTAAAAAATAGTTTATAGGGATTAAATTGTTAATGGGATTGGACAGAAAACATTTTTGCAGGATCATCGTTTCTGGATCATCTGTCTCTTGTTCAGTGTCCATGACTAATTAGCTTATTGGAAAAAAAAAAAGTCATTGAGCTAACATCTTCTAGAGAAACCTATGATGTTAGATTTGATCCCCTAATTGCTCTTATAATTTGGATTCATTAGAGCTCTTTCACAAGTCAGGGCAATAGACCTCCTTTGTTTTATATAGAATGTTGTAAAAACAATTGAACTGGCAGCTGATTCCAGTTTTCTGTTCAGTAAGCAATTTTGGAAGACTAGGGGCTATACAATTGTCAGATTTGCCTAGGTTGTAAAAATTAAATGTCAAGAGAGATGGAATTTCAGCATATGTCTCTGTTAGCAATTACATGCATTAGTGGTTAAGCTGGTGTATTGTGTCTGCTTTATAAATGTTTATATCGCAGCTTTCTACTAATATATTTTCATGGCAGCCAGTGTTATGGAGACATAAAGCACAGTGTATGGCAGTGATCATTAGTTATGGCCCAGTAAAAAACTTAGCTACGTGTATTTGGTAGCATATCCAGTCCTAACCCGTGCTGACATGAACATGGACTGTTCTGTTGTTCCTCAGTAATTTAACTTGAGGTCACCATCAACTGGGATGTAAATGTTTAACTTTCTATATTCAAGTTTTAGAACTCTTTAAAACGTAAGCAAGCCTGAAAATAAAATGATACTGATGCTTACCTAAAACTTGCCTTGTTCATTCTGAAATGCTTTGGAATGTTTTCTGACTGCCCGAGTACACATATAAATGGAATATACAGTCTCTTTGTTCTGAAAATGCAGGAAGCTCTGTGATGAAAGGCAGCTTTGAAATGTCAGGCTGTTGTCAAGAAAATTAATTCATTGATCATTGTCCATAAAAATCAGTGGAAAAATTGTACAGTTACGAATGATCTCTGGCGTTAACTTCTCTAAGATGAGAAGAATGTGATAAATTTGAATTAAGCTATGATAGGTATTTAGGCACCAAAAAATATAACTTAAGCGATATGGCTGCTCTCAAATTCGGAGCTGCTTTCTCATTTGGAGATCAGCTCTGAATAGCATGGTGATGGGAATGATCTGTTTAGGTTGCAGATACAAAATGGAGCTTGTTTTAAAGTCTTTGCCAGTTAGAGACAGTCTTCTGGAATAGCCTGCATTAAATTTTTGTAATTGTAACAAGGAATGTCTAATGTGAATTAGAAGAATAAATGAATAAATAAATTCTGGTGCTATTCATCCTGAAATCAAGGCATGATTAGCAAATAATTAATTGTCAGTATTATGTCTTTGCATGACTTCACTGGCTGGATCCCAGAAATATTGATTTTTCACAATGGTGAAAAGGTGAAGGGCTTTTGTCAGATGTCAAGTTCAGGTAGCAGAGTCTACAGTAAATTCCTATAACAAGTCTGAAAAATGACCTGTGCACCATATCTCAAGTATGTAAGCCTGTAGAGCAAGGACTGTTGAGTTGTTTTATGCCCACAGAGTTTTGTGGTGAACAAGCCGCTTTTTGCATTGGAAAGCATTTTTGTTTCACGTGTCTGTGGATGCTGATATATTTTTTTCAATACTGACCTCTTCAGACAACTGAAAATTGTATTTTCTGTTTTATTTCTCCACATTTGATATCTTCAGATGAAATGCCTCTGCTTATTAAAACCTATTTTTTAATCTGTAATATTTGGGAAAATAGATTGTTAATGCATTTGATGAGATTATTCCACACATTGTTCACATGGTAGACAGATGCAAAGCCCCTGTACTAGGCATGTTTAAATTGCCCAAAGAAGGCATTTCAGTGATTTGTAATAAGAGCTCGTAAGAGCCAGTTCATCCTTGGGAGAGTTGTAGTGGATTTGTGTCCCAGAGAGCGCATACCTTACAAAAATTTTTATGTGCATTCAGCCCTCAGGAATTAATTAGTCCTTGGCACTGGCAATTTTTTTTTTTGTCTGGAGGTTTAAATGCAAAGGGGCAGCTGTACTACAAATCATCTCTTGGTTCATGTCTGGCCAAGTATTAGGCTAGATAAATCTGATGTCCAAAGTATTAGTAATATATGCAAGCATGGATTGAAGATTTTGAAGTCATTTTATGAGTTACGAGGACTTTAATCCAATGTTTGTGGTTTCTGAGTTTTTTGACAGATATCTTTGAGGTGGGATGTGAGACAGGCGGAGAGGAGGGAACTGTTAGACCAGGTTCAGGAATAACACCTTTTTTGATATTGTCTATATTTGATTTATTGAATATCTACACCTGATCATATAAATGTGCTTAGTAACACTAACAGGTAATTAGTTATATTGGTTACCTGATGTAGATAAAGTTAACTTGTATTTGTTGCTGGATCAGAAATATGGCATGAGGTTTCAGTGTGTTATTTACACAGGAGAAAGTCTATAAACACTTACAGCCCTTTTGCCATCTTGAGCGCTTTCTGTTGTCACTTCAGAGCTAATGAAACCATAATAACTGTGGAGTAGAGGAAGCTAATCTTTATTCTCGACCAACATGTTAAAGGTCTTTCAAACCAGTACATATCTTCAGACTTACGTCAACTTTTGCTACTAGTTCATGATTCCTCAGTGTGACTTTTCTTTTTGGATATTCTTTATCTTACTTTCACATGCTGCTTATCTCATCTGTTGCTTTACTTTTATGTCAGTGCTCAACTGTGTGAAATCACAGAACGTACGGGTGTGGCTGTCAGTGCTTTAGATGATATGTCTGTTAAGAGTGATGTTGTCATTAGTGCTTTGAGAAAGAACTGAAATCTAGCTCTTTTACTGTGGCAGTTTCTTAAGATAGTGCAGAGCTTAAAAACTTCTGAACTTCTGTTGTACTTGTTCCACTTGTTTCATTTCCACTCAAGTTATTGCATATTGGTATAAGCAGCCAGTACCAGTGGCCTGGTGAGATGGATTTTGAAATTATTCAGATCTGCTGTATGTTTTGGGTTACTGTTTTAAATTTCAATCTGTGATATGGGGATTTGAGGAAGGGAAAACCATTTTAGATCTTGACAAGCATTTTATGTGCTAAAGATATGCAAGTAGGTAAGTGCGGATTTGTTCTTGATAAAGACATAGCAAGAGTTAGCCACAAATAAAGCACCATCGTATTTTTGTTTAAGTAGCTGACTTGCTTACAAACCCCTTGAATTATTCTCTCTCAAGGTGAAATGGTTTTTAATCTGTATGGTTTATGTTGTAAGAATGTAGTTGCATTTCAGGTACGAGGCTTGTGATTACGTAAAGGAGTGTGGGGTGGGAGGACACGTGTTCACGTAATATATCATGCACTGTATTAAACAGCATGGGCCGTGCTGTCGAGTCTGAGTGGGGAGTTAAACAATGTAAGAAGTGATGCTCTGGCATGTGTAAAGTATCATAGCTGATGCTGAAGTTTCTTGATTAAAATAGTTCTGAGAAGTAAAACAAAAATAGCTGGATGCTCTGATATGCCACAAATCGTGAGCTTTGGCCTCTTAGCTTCATGGAAGTCTTGTGTAAACAGAAGTTGCTGGGATTGCACAAGTTGTTTGGGTTTTTTTGATTACTTTTTATATAAAGCTAATTCTTGTTTATAAAGAGGTGATGTTTCAAGGCAGCATTCAATGTGTCTTCAGCCCTCACTCTTGTGTTCTCTAGCATTGGATTAAGTTCATCTGTTTTTTAAATTGGGAGACATAAAAAAGAACCCAGAAATAATGAGTTCTGCAGAATGAGCAGTGTATTGAAAGTCTTCTGAATTTAAGATCAGGCTCCTAAAGATACATTTCAGCTGCGATTGTTAGTGACAGAGAAATATAAATGGGCCCTTTCTGCTTGCGCTTGTCACGTGAGACAGTCAGTCTTTGTGTAAAAGAGTCTGTATGAGCTTCACTTATTTGTCAGTTTTTTTCCTTTGCTTTTCTGCCTAAGAATAACCCCCCAAATTTTAGTATTTGCATTGTGAATAGTTTCATTTGTTTAGTTACAGTGAGCACTCTTCCAGTGTCTTGTTTTTATTGGGAAAGAAGGGAGGGGATGAATAGAAAGCTGTTGTTTATATCTATATTCCCTGATTACTTTCACTAGCATGCCAAATATCTAATGAAAAACTGCATTGTGAATTGTTTGTTTATTTATTTATTGAACAAAGCCTGGTCTGCTGATGTGATCTTAGAGTTCCATAGTGGTAGGCTAATATACTGTAGGTGGCATTAATCTGAAGCTCTGTGTTGGCATCTTCAATGGGAATTAATGCAAAATTTTGTTTGCTTCCCCTCTTCCCTTCTGCTTTTAGTATTAATTTACACAGTAATACTGGATGCTTGTTATGTTCAAATCAGAAAGGAAAAACACTGTTACTTAAGGGTATAATAAAGCTGGTTTTCAACATTATTTTTTATTTTTAGAAATTGTTGGTAGTATTTATCTAAGGTGAGAAGCAAAAATAGTGGAGTCTGTATGGAATGAAGAAGGAAATAATTTTCCTGCCCATGCTACAGATACAGATGCTCTTACCACAAGAGAAGCCTTGACTGTACCAGATTTAGCTTTACATGAGTTATGTTCATCCTTTGGGATGTCTTGGTGTGCTATACCGTGCTCAAGGACATGGTGATAAACATCTGACTAGCTTAATAAATGCTATCACCTGGTGATTTTTTTATTGAACAAAACTCTAGAGTAGGCAATATTCCTTGACATGATGACCAGATGAGTGTTCGTACACCTGTGTTCTGAACCTAAACAGCCCTTTATGTGTTAGGGTATATTATTTCTTTAGATTTAGAGAAGATGTAGTTAAATTCTCACACAGGAAAAACAGAAATACCTTTACTAACTAGTGTACTGAAGTCATTAGCTAACAGCCTCAATTAGCATAACATACAAAATGCAGGACAAATGAAGGAAAAGCAAGCCTGACTTAGCCTTGCCTTTTCTATTGTGACCATATTACCGTGATGGAAGGGTTTGTTCAGTAGACCTGCCAGATAACTGGAGACTCAAATTGTTGAAGAATAAATTCCCAGTTTTAATTTATTTTTTTTTTTTTTTGGAAAAAACCGCCAAACCCGTTGGAATCAAAGTAGTAATTAGTCTGAAGCAGCGTAGATTAGCCCCACTTAGAGTGGAATTTAATTATTTGGAAGCAATTAAATTAACATAGGCTGAGTCTACTGAGCTTGGGGGAGGGTTGAGAATAGGGTTTTGTGCCAAAGTACAGTAGTTAATGCACTCTCTCTGCTTCTGGATAACTTAACTTTGCTATTTAATGTAAGTTTCATCTTGCAATTTGTCATAAATTCAAAGACAGCTGGTTTTCAGTAAATGAATTAGCCCTTCTTGGTAAGAAAAAAAACCCTGATTGGACTGAACTTTGTTTCCCCATCAGTAATGGCAAGGCAGATACGACAACATCCTCTCCTTTATTACACTTGAGATCTCTGCCACTCTACCCTGCCTCCCGGATTTTTTTCTTCCCATGTACTATCTAGGATTTGCCGATACCATTGCACAGTGTCCAGGGAAGAAGTCTGCCTGGGATTAAGGGAGGGATTGAGCCATTTTCCACGCTGTAATTTGAGTCAAGATTTGCAGGATGCACATGATATCCACCAGTCACAAGGAGAGTGCACTTTGTGGCATACCGATTGATCTGCCACCATGGTTAAAGGAGAGAAGCCACAAGACCACTACGGGTGGAGACACAGAACTGTCAGGAAGGCACCTGGCAAGAAGAGGTCCACTTTGTGTTGGAGCTTTGTGTTGGAGCTGCTGGACTTTTTTTTTTTTTTTTTTTTTTTTTTAAAAAAAAAAAAAAAAAGAAAGGATGGGAATGGAGGAGCCTAAAGACTTAGTGGTCTGGTACTACCGTCCTTTCTGCAGTGGAAAGGAGAGGACAGTATTAGTGAAAAAGTGGTGCTTGTTGTAAACAAGGTGAAGGTTGGGATCAAATCTTCAGCAGAGGACTTTGGTGAGAAAGGGACGGTCCAATGCTGCCCATTTGCTCTGGCTGCAGCTTTTTGGTGATGTTTGCACCCACTATCTGAGGAAACATTCTCTAGAGCAGCCTGAGCTGCTCCTACACGTCTGAGTAAAATGTTGGCAGTGGCTGCTGCTGCAGTTGGTGTAGGGCTGGTGGACAGAGTGGAGTGTTCCCTCTCTGATTTATCAGTGAGAAGGGGGAGGCTGAAGGGCCACGTTAGGATGTATACCAGCTGGTTCCTTGTCCATTGTCAGACTTCCAGATAAGAAATTGGATGCTGAAAACACCTTGCTTGCAGGGAGGAGGGGGGGGGATTAAGTGTAGCCCCTTCCTCCCTTGAAAAAATCCTGAGTGCTGCTGTAGTTGCATTTGGCTATTTGACTGTGAAGTATAGAGCATTATATCTCTTGTGATTGCTTTAGGTTTCAAAGCACGTTGTTATGTCAAGATCTCAAGAATTCCTTGAATGTGTGGGACTTTTCTGTTTTCTGCTGGCACAGTAGGTTTGCATTTGGCAGTAAAGAGTAGTAACGTTTTAAGATGTAGTCAGATACGTCTGTGGAGTGTGGTTTGGGCATGTATTTGAAAAGGAGGAACACAAATTCAGATGTATGCATTTCCAGTGATAGACTACTTTTAAAAATTCTTCCATTTACAGATAATCTTTTCTGTTGCCAGGTTTTCACTAGGCACCTTAATGGCATGTGTCACTCAGCCAGCCAGACTGTAGCAAATGGACCCAAAGAGATCTAGTCATCCTGAACTTACGGAACCCTTTGCATGCTAGTGGCTACAAGAATTAAGTTGGAATGTAAAGGGAATGTGAGGAGGACTGAGCCCAGCTGGCTGTGTTTCTCCTCAGAAAGTGACTGGGCTGTTTTGAACAGGGACGAAAACATATAGGGAAGCGGTGACCATGATCTTCCTCCTTAGCCCCTCTCATGCCTAATTAGAAAAGGCAATAAAGGCTCTTAGAAACATCTTTCATTTTCTGGGCTGGATTTGAACAATGAGCTGATAAATCCTATGGCCTCTCTCCCTTGTTCTCCCTTTTCCTTGGAGGGGAAGAAGGAAGAAAAGCAACTAATATCCTTGGGATGCATCTAGGTTTTAATGCCTGATTGTGGTGCAGAATCCTGCTGTGTTTGTGGTTTGTTTTGTAGCAGTGTCCTACAGTGATGTGAACTCTGCTTGCGGGACGCTGCGGGTGAAGGTTTAACCTGACCGACTCTTTGACAAGGTCTGCAGGGTGGTAATGGGGAGACAAAGGCCACGTTTGGAGGCATTTTGGTTTGTTTTCTAGTTGCAAATAAATCTTCTCCACAATTTGTTCATTGTACTCTGAATGAAAGAGCGGATGTTTTGATTTGAAAAGGGAATCTTATTTATATTCCTCTAATATAAACAAACTGCGGGAAGGAAGCCTTATTGGAAAGCAAACCAGCCTTATTAGACCGTCTTGTTGTGGGGCAGCAAGTAATAACCCTTATGGTGTTTTGTATCCGTGACAAGTGTGTGTGTACATGTATTTTTAGAAGGGCTTCCAAAGGGCAGCCTGCTGCATGTCGGTTTGTTTATGGTTCTGTGTTATGCAAAACCCAGTATATTCCCAGCTCAACTCTCCTCCTGTTTTAAGTTCAGGGTCTGCCTTTATCTGCGCCCTGTGAACTGCTGACTGGCGCAGTGAGTGGAAGGCTGGTAAATTATAGAGCTGTCTTTTTGCCTCCGTTTCCTTATAAATGGCATCAAATGGTAATTGCTTTTCATTCCGCACTTTGGAAAGAGCGTGATGCAGAGCTAGGGTTTGCTTTTCCCCGGGGTGGCGTGGATGTGACTGATAGAACAGAGCCAGAAGAATTTGGCAAAGTAGCTGACTGTAAAGGGAATAATCTGCTGCTTCTAATGATAGATGGCACTTAGAAGGCAGCTGAGCTTGAAAGCCATTTCTCATGCTAAGACTTTGCGATGCGCAGGTCAGCCATTGAGCAAATGCGAGCCTTCAAAGTGCAAGCTAATAGCTTGGCAAGCTTGACAAGCAGCAAGTGATTCAGTTTCAGTTCCTGGGAATGTGTGTGGGTTGCATGGTTTTGGTGGGGGTTTTTTATGGCTCATAACACCTAGTAATTTTATTATTTTTCCTAATTGCACGATGATTTGTTTCCAAGTTCAGGAATACCTTAAAGAAGCGTCAGTTAATAAGGAAATGTATTTTTGTTTCTAAATATAGAAAATTATTCTAATATCTAAAGAGTGATTCTATTTGACTGCTGCGTGTGCTGTTGAGAATATAGGATAAAAAATACATTTCAGCTTATTACCACAGCTGAGCAGTTGTTTAAGTATTAGCCCCTCATTCTTCTGTGGAGCAAATTGAGAGCTACCTGGGATGAAGCATCTTTGTTACTTTCAAAGAAATGGTCATGGAGTAGTGATGGTGAGATTTCATGGGAAAATCTATAGTGAGTGAAGCTATGTTTATATAGGATAATATATTGTAAGAGACACTTCTAGTCTAATTTGATGGGCCACACTCTAAGCTCTGGAAGAGGTTACATTGTCATATTTACCTCTGATTTGGTAAAAGAAAACTGCCTGGAATACTGCTTCAGGAGAGGCTTCCTGAAGTACTTCCCTCTCCTTAGGTAAATAGCTAATTTAGCCTGTGAGTTTCAGAGCTGTCTCTTGAAGAGATCTAAACTTTGAACAGCTGCTTTTATTTGGAGTTGGAGCTTGAGAAGTAAGGTGAATTAAGAGATTTTTTTATATTAAATATTCCATAAATGATAAAGTATCTATATAAAAAAGAAGGTCCAAAACCATTATAAAATTTTGATTTTTCTACTGGGAGATAAACCTGTGAGTCTCGGTCACTAGCAGACGTTACCTACTGCTCCATGAATACAGGAAATTCTAATGTTTAAACTGCTTGGGATAATATTAAGCGCTGTACTTGGTTCTGTTCAAAGGATTAGGGTTCTAGAACTGTTTTCCCTATGACAATGTAGTGTATTACTCAAAACATATTGACTGCACAAGTAGGTTTTGTGAGATTGTTTTCTTTAAGCAGCAGCAGCAGCATCTTGACTATCCATATGTTTGTTTTAGTGCCTGAAACTTCTGTGTTTACCAGTTATCATCTGTGCTGCTTGATAATCACAAAGCTGGAGTTTGGTTTTACAAGCATGTGTTGACACAGCGATTATAAATGCAACTTTTTCATCCGTATTGTAATAAAAGATTTAATATCCAGTATTTTTAAAAAATATTTTTCAGGACACAGACGTGTTCATATCTTGATACACATGTGCACTCTATGCAGTTTTCTTAAGAATGTTTCAGGTTAGCAGTTGGCCTTAATAAAGCTTTTGGGTGAAGTAGGAACCTAAAGTCTGTAGACTTCCATACATGCTTGATATTGTTGTGGCAATCCCAGGCACAAATACAGGCTGGGTGGAGAATGGATGGAGAGCAGCCCTGAGGAGAAGGACTTGGGAGTGATGATGGATGAGAAGCTCAACATGAGCCGGCAATGCGCTCTTGCGGCCCAGAAGGCCAACGGCATCCTGGGCTGCATCAAGAGGAGCGTGGCCAGCAGGTCGAGGGAGGTGATTCTGCCCCTCTGCTCCGCCCTGGTGAGAGCCCACCTGGAGTACTGTGTCCAGTTCTGGAGCCCCCAACATGAGAAGGATGTGGACCAGTTGGAGAAGGTCCAGAGGAGGGCCACAAAGATGATCAGAGGGCTGGAGCACCTCTCCTGTGAGGCCAGGCTGAGAGAGTTGGGGCTGTTCAGCCTGGAGAAGAGGAGGCTCCGGGGAGACCTGATAGCGGTCTTCCAGT
>JAAGAY010122871.1:4166-57590 GCA_011801015.1 Ardeotis arabs
GGGGAAGATGAATTCCCAGCAGCAGAGGATGGCCGCCATCGGGACGGACAAGGAGCTGAGCGACTTGCTGGACTTCAGCGCGGTAGGGTGCTGCGCCGGGCCCTCCCGCCGCCTCTGCGCGTACAGCCGGCCGGGCACCTGAACTTTGGTGGCGTGTCTAGACTTCCAGATTTAATGCCGTAATACCAGCTGGGTCAATTGGTTTAACTGGTTAAAATGGGGCTGACCCAGTGATGGCATAATCTAATAATTAACGCTTGTTAAGCTGGTCTGTGGCACTGGTACTTTGGCTTTTTTTTTTTTTTTCTTTTTTTAAACAAACGGGAAGAAAATCTAATACCCGTAAGTAACGTGGTTATTCATTGATAGTTTCGGCTTAGAAAATTATAGGTGTGTTCTGCGTGATGCTTCTAACAGATCTCAAGAAGGTGCTTGATTTCTAAATATAATAGACAACTACTGCCTCTCAAAAGCTGTCTTTATCCAGTGACTGTAAACTTACAGATCAGTAAGAAATATATTTTGAGTAGTAAAATTTGAGGTATATAGCTATTTTAAATTGCTGTAGTAGTAGCTCTTCTTTTAATTTTATTTTTTTAAGCTGTTTGTGTTCATACAGAAAACAAATTTTAGTGGTATTAATAAATCGTAAGGAGTATTTTAGCCTGTTGGGTTTATGGGTCTAAACATGCATCTTTATTTTTCTAGCAGAAAAGCAAGTCAAATGATTGTTTCCTGTGAACTTTTTTTTAAAGTTTACATTAATAGTTTAGCACAGGGTTTCAAAGCCAATTTACATGCATCTTTTTTTCTTGTTTTGCAGATGTTTTCCCCACCTGTTAATAGTGGGAAAACCAGACCAACTACGCTAGGAAGCAGTCAGTTCAGTGGATCAGGTAGGATGCATCCAAGATACGTAAAGTTCATGTAACTAGGTCTTGATGTTTCAGCTTAGTCTTCATGTGCTCACAGTATGGTAATCTTTCATTTACACATATTCTTGTAAGACGTTCAGATTAGAGATGTGCTGTTTGGATCGGACCCTGTAATGCATTTTGTTATCTTCAACCACAGTTTTTTGTCGACGTGCCTTACTTGTCCCACTACGGTGAGGTGTAACAGATCTCCAGTCATACTGACATGCAAGTTGTCTGTTTATCTGTTATGTTAGAAATGGATGGCTTCTTTGATTTTGTTGGTTTGATAAAAATTAAACCTACCTGTTCAACTGAGCTATTTCCTAGCCCTTGTATCAAAGGGGAAAACACTTCATCAAAATGCCAAATAATTTGAAATACTCCTGACTCAAGGATGTATTTTAAAATGCACTTCTTAAGGAAAACGTAAGGATAATACGATTTTCAGGTAGTAGGTAGTTCTCAAAGTCTTGACGACTGGAATTCTCTCATGTTGAATCTGTGTCGGTGTGTCTGGAAAACAAGTAACTGTATTTACATGTTGCGCATATTTTGTGGTTGGAATGTCTTTTCATTGAGGTCCACCTAATGGCTCTCTTGAGATACTTTTAAGCTAAGCCTGTAATAGGAAATAAGTGTAATTTTTAAACAGATACTTTGTATCATTCTTGCAAAGAGTATATTTATCACTACTTAAAAAAGAGAAACTGAAGTAACTTTTTGATAATGTGCTTTGTTCTTTTTTATGTATGGTTACTTTCTGTGAATGAAGTGATATTTTTCTTTCTATGAGTACAACAAAGTCATATTTGTGCTTTTAGTTTAGGTTAATGAAAATAAATTTTTAGAATGCCAGTGGAGGAGTGATGTAGCTGCTTGAAATTGTGCAGCAACATTGCCTGTTTGCCTTTTAGATTGTCAAAGCCGTTACTCTGAGAGTCCAAATGACACCTTGCATTTTAGTGACGCTCTAGAATTTTTGTTTGTAAAAGCATCTTAAAACTTCTGAATTGTATAACTTTTCAAACTCTTCAGAGACTATCTCCCATGTTTAATTTAATTAAAATAGGTAGCAAATGTTGTAATTGTAACATACTCAAAGCATTTTACTTTTTCTCTCCTAAAATACATTAGTGGTTTTGTTTTGATCTTTGAAAGTACGTCAAGTTTAAATTATTGGTGATAGTAAGACAGCAAATACATATATAATGTAGTTAAATGTCTTTTTTATCTCGTATGATAAAAAAGAAAAAATATTAAGACAGTTGTTTCTCAAAAGCTTGTTTTAAGACATTCAGGCTGCTAAAACTTATGTGGGGACCACAACCTGAGCATCTTGTCCATCTTTCCGCTTGCTTTTCCTGAATGAGTAGAATAATTTTCTGTTGAAAAACAAAGCTTTTGATTTTAGTTTAGCTCTTGGATCAGTCTTAGGTAAAGCGAGTGTCCCTATTTGTAGGTAATGTTTCCCCTCCTTTCCTTGCATGGTTCAGAAAAAGAGAGAATGCCAGAATACTTAGCTGGGAGAAACAGTGTTAATGACTCCTGGAATTTCTTTACCAGTATGGTACATCATCACACAGATACCAGTCATGAGCCATACACTGCAGCTGTCAAACAAGCTACCACCTCAGCCGCATTCCCCTCGGAAAAGATAATGGTATATCGTTGTGGGTTTGAATTCAAAACATTTCTAGTTGTAGAGATTTACTGGTTAGTGGGGTTGTATCCCCGAATTCTTGTAATGTTAGGGCCTTAGCCTTGACCTGGGGGGATTACTCTGCAGGAGTGAGAGGTGACAGACTTCTGTATTAGTTGTGTTCTGAATCAGTTTTAAGTGGTGTAGAAAGACTATGTTAAGATTGTTGATGAAGTAGAGGCATTTAATTGCCAGCACTCCGATTTAATGGTGATCTTGCTTTAATTTCAAGTGTTGTGTAACGTCTGGGACAATGTTCAAATTTTTTTTTTTTTTAACTGCTATAGGACACTTTTTAAAGCGAAACCTGAAAGGAGGAGCTGTTTATTCCTTTGAGCTATCTAGTACTGAAAAACACTGTGCACAGATTCCTCAAAAGTTTGGGTTTTTTTGAATGATGATTCCTCTTACAGAGACTTTGCATGATTTTGACACAAATTACAGAACTGAAGCTTGCTTCAGTATCTTTCCCGTTAAACCCAGTTGTTTATTTTTCTGATGTCTTTACAAGCATACTAAGTAAAAGTGTTTTCCTTTTCTCAGTTGGAATAGTAATATCTTTATTGTTTGTTGTTATAGAGCCCTCTTTTTCTCATTTAAACTTAAAATAAACAAACAAATGTGAAAATACCTTCCCTGCCCTTCAATCTATCAGTGATTCCAGGTGCAGCCTAATGGCCTCCATTAAGTAGGTGAAAAATCAATTGCTTGCCTGCCTGGCTCTTAAGACTGTATATTTCTGGAAAATCTGATTTAGAAGGAAAGAATGCGAATGATCATTTTCCTCGTCACCCCTAAGGCCCCCAGTTGAAAAAGGACAAATTAGTTGCTCTTCAAGAATGGTTAAATTCTGTTTGTTTTTCAGGTGTTGCTTTATGAATTATTGGAAGTACTAGGATGTGTGTAACTAAATCTGATGTAACAAGCTTGATCTGCTATAATTCTGCAATATTTGTTGATTATGCTGTTAAAATGTATGTGTAACCGGGTTGCAGAAATAAAGCAGCTAATACGGCTGATATCTATGATTTGTAAGAAAATACTGTCTTGGGTTAACAAATGAACGCTGTGTTTTGATTAAAAGATAGCGACAGTCTGGCGCTGGGGCAGGCTTGCTTCCTACAGGCCAGTCAGTTATGAATGAAAGCTGCAGATGAAATAAGTGAACTAATCTGATACATCATAGTATCTTATGACAGTAAGTCGTGTAAGCTGCTGATAAAGTCAAATAACTTGGTCAGACTACTGGTAAAAATAAACGTGTTGGAAAAGTAACCTGATGTGTGAGGCAGTGAGTTAAGCCACAAAATATTCCTTGTCATACCTGTTGTAATTACCTCTTGTTTAAAACAGAGCTTCCCATTCTTTTGTCCTCCAAAACCAACTTGTGAAGATAAAGCCATTTCTGTTTTAGAAATTGTAGAAGAAGGCAAAAGTCAGAGATCTTCTGTCGGGCTTTTTAATCAGACTTTTTTTGGAGATTTTTATTTAAAATTAAAATTTTCTGTATTGCTCCTATGGTTAATAGCAGTGAAATTTTGCTTTGCTTTTGTCAAAACCACAAAATGTACGCTGGTACAAACGTGGATGGTTACCCGTTTTGCCGAACGCCCTTTACTTGTTACAGTAACTCCATTAAAATCCAGCTGTGATATTCGGATGCCTGCCATAGGCAATAGTAGTGCAGTTTGCCTATGGTACCCACTAGGTTTGATCTAGGGTTTCAATTTTTCCTGTGACTGAATTTTTTTTAATCTCAGGTGTGGTACCCTGAAGTTCCCCACACCCTTTTTTTTTTTTTTTTTTCTTTTGCAAATAACTTCTTAGGTGTTAAAGAAGAATATATCTGAGTTAGTATTTTCCTATGTGGCCTACAAGGTTCAGTTTTTGTAGCCTCATCGTTGTACCAATGCCATTATTTTTGCTTGTGGCTGTGCACGTGCATATGCGAGGTATCGGTCAAAAAGCTGAAGTAAGATAATGATGATGTCTGACAGAAAACAACGTGGTGAGAGTTTAAAGTAAGAGGTGCAGTTCAAGAGCGAAGTTGTCCAAATACGACACTTCTCTTGCCTGCAAGATTCTTCTGAAGGTCATGAAAAAATGAATACATGCATTTGTGTGTGGACAGCGTTGGTCGCTTGTGTACCCAGGCATTCCTCCAAAAAAACTAATGAATGCATCTGTTTACATACCTGGTTGGTCCCCTTTTATGCAAATTGAAGAGGCTGCCCTTTCCACTTCTCTCTACTAATGTACTGAGTTTGTAAGTAATGGCTTGGGATAGGCCACTAATTAGTGGCTTGATGCAAAGACCATTTAAGTTGATAGCCTGCCATTAACCTGAGTGTCCCTAAATTAGCGCCGTGTGTCTTGAGACTGGACACAATGGCAATTCTTTAGCAGGCCTATTAAGTTACCAAACAGTGTTTCCAAAATTAGCTAAACTTGACTTGATTACTGTTTGCCAGTCCCGTAAACTCCTATTTCCTTTTTAGTTTTGCATCAGCAGTTCCTTGTAAATGAAACAAACAAAAAAAAAAAACAACAAAAAAACTTGGGAGAGTTACCTGGATACACAGTGTTTTAAATGCTGCGTTCATTAACGTACAGCGAGTGTTGAAGAGAAAAGGCACTCCTAACTCTGACAGCCAAATCACAGCCTTGGAGGAAACGGCAGGAAGATGAGACTTTTTGTCTCTGCAAATTAGTTCCCCTGCCCTTTCAAAATGCATTATTTTTTTTCTGCTTTTTATCAGAACTGTGATTCCGAAGGCGAATCGATCCTCTGGTATCATTCCATGCGTGTTTCGGGTGCGGCCTGCCATTGAGGTGTAGGAAATGCCTAGTGCCTGCTCCTAATCCCTGAGTTGGGGAGTTGATGAGAGGTCTCATGTAGTCACATAGTCTGTCCTACAATGTGTTAGGTCATGACAGACTCTTTTAAATTAAAAAAAAAAAATGTGGAAGGCCTGTATTTCAGGAATTTGATCTGTAATTCTGGTGTTGTCATCCAAAATATGTTAGGATCTTGTGTGTTTTTGTTTGCTATTCAAAAGAGGATAAGCTTATTGTATGTTAAATACCAGAAATCCAGGGTGGCCTGCTAAAATAAACATTAGGTCATGCAGTGATGTGGCTTTTTTATTTTTTCTGCTTTGAATATCTAGTTTGTCCTCTAGCGCCATTACAAGTGAACCAGCAGACCTGGTAACCTGGTATTACATCTTGGGTCTGAGGGGTGCTAAGTTCTGTCCTCTTCTGAAGGCCCTGGGAAGAGTTGTAGAAGCCTCGTGCTTGAAAGCAGAAAGGCATCTGTAGTTTCTTTCCCATCAAGTTCTTTGTAGGGGAGACCCAGGGATTGCTCTTCAAATGGGCCAAACACAAGTGAGGTGAGGATTTCAGCCTGGATCCTTCACCTGTTGCGTTTAGAAACCTAGAAGGGTGGTGCAGCGCTCGCATGTTGGCAGCTTCTGTCTCACTGTTGCTGTCTCTTTTCCTCCTCCTCTTCCCTTGCCTTTGGAAAGATAAATTATCAGACACTTACTCTGTGTCTTGGAAAGTACAGCATATAAAAGGACTAAGTAACTGCTTCCGTATTCCTGTTTAAGACAGAGGGGGGGAAAAAAAAAACTTGGACAAGGGGAGGGAACTGATAACCCAACTTTAAAGCAGTCAATCTCTCGCGAAGTGTTTATGGTCACGTGGATATTGAGGGTTTTTTTTGTGATTAAGTTACTGAAACAGCTGGGTGTTCTGAATCTAGCTTGGTGAGCAGGTAAGTAGGTGTTGGTCCATCATTTATTGCTGCTGGCTATAGTTTTGAAATGGCTGTTATTGCTTAAGGTAGTGGTATGAACCTCATGTCAATTGGTCAGAAATTCCTTACTGTCTTCCAAATAGCTGATTTTAGAATTTTTAGTAGCATTTGACCTGTCTTCTGTCTAGAGATACACTTGAAACTGTTAACAAGGGAAACGGTAACTTTTGCTGTAGAAAGCATCCTTTCAAAGTTCATCGGGTGTTTCCAGCAGTTAGTTTTCCCTGGGTGAGAGCAGCGATGCGATCGCGGTGTGTACGAGCAGTCTGACCTCCAGTCCCTCTATAAGCGTTACCGTCTCACAATGCAAGGAAGATCTTTGCTGTGTTATATCTGGGTGGCTTCAGAAGGTCTGGGGTCAGTGGTGCCTTGTGCTTTCCTGATGTGGAGCTACCCAGGGTGGGGCACCTCCCACCATCACCCTCCACCCCAGCCAGCAGCTCTTTGATCTGCCGAATTTTTCTGATCTCCTGTAAGTGATGAAGAGTAGCCAGATGCTTTGGAGAGTGCTTTTAGTGGCTTGTGGGAAGGAATAGGATTTGAAATTGCCTGTTGCTGTATTTTTTATTTACCCAGAGAGGGGTGTTAATATAAATGTAAACACGAGGACTAAAGGTTTGGGTGAAGTGGAGCAAAAATCTTGAAAAGAGACTGAGGAGAAATTGCATGTTATCTGAGGAATTCCTTTTCTTTAAAGAGAAGTATAAATGAGATTCTTACGTATTTGTGTGTCCTTTAATGGCAGCTTAACTTGTACTCCATCTCTTAATCACTGTAGAACTTTTATTGTGTCTGTAGCTTTTGCTAAGGTTTGGGGTTTTTTTTTGTTTGTTTTATTTGTTTGTGGTCTTTGGCAAGGGAATTTCATGTTAAAAGCTTGTCATTCATACATACATGCCAAAGTTCCCCTTCCCCCACTTCTTTCCAGCTGTCTCAGAGAAGACTTAACCCCTTAGTCATTTTGCTACGAAGTTGGCATGACAGCTGTTTGTCTCAGATAATTCTGCTTTATCCATAGTTGAGCCTATAGATACTGTCACGTGAATTTCTGTTAACCTACTGTATGCTACACTGTAAACTGTACTTTCTTTAAGTTGCTAAAGGTAAAGTGTTAATTCTCACGGTTGAAAACTGTGTGTATTTCTGAACAGAAGGATGCCTAAGGCACTAATAGAATACCATATCACCTAGGGAGATTGGAGTTTGGGGGGGCTATTTTTAAAACTGAAAGACTTGTGTAGTTTACTGGACTTCTTGAGCTGCTCTCTCTTGACTGCAGAGATGCAGATTTTTTTTTTTTTTTTTTTTTTTGCACTCTAATGTTGAAAGATTATGTTTTTGGGGAATAGTGTTGAGCATTTTTAGCTTTATAAGATTTCTTAAATTACCTGTAGAGCCAAATGAGATCTATGTGATATAATAAATCTAACTTAAATTTCCTTCAAAATAAATATTAGTTTAGAATTTTTGAAAATTCTGTTTCAGTAAATGACTTTTTAGAGAACATACTTTATTCAATAAAGCTTTTTTAAGAGACATTGTATCACTTAATGTGTTAGCATTTCTTCAGAAGTATATGGCAAAACTTGATTAGTTTTGTATGTTCTCCTGCGATTACATCACTAAATTTAAGAAGTGAATAAAAGAAATAAGAAAAGGCACTGGTTTTCTTCTGCATGTGAATTACTTGATGGAGATTGTTACTGAACACTCGTAACTAGTTGTAAATTGTATATACACCTTAATCACTTTTTTGGTTATTAAGCATTGCAAGAAAAGGGGGGAAAGTATTTTAGTGGATAATTATCATTCTAAGGACAGGAAATTTATTTCTAATCTCATTTTTTTTTCTGTCTTAAGTAGTGATGGCACTCCTTCAGTTTGTTGGGTTTTTTATTAATATGAAAGTCTAGAGGTTCTCAGTTCTATTGTATACCTCAACTAATGGTTTCGAAGTGCTTGTGGACTTTTTAACTACTAGAATCCATTATTTACTAGTGGTTGTTGGGGCAAGGTTTTTTTTCTATTATGAGTCTAAGATGAGATAATGATAATTTTTTTTAGTGTCTTGAATGATTGCCTTGTTTTTTCATTTGTAAAACAAAGCTATGTTTGTAAACACAACATTCAAAAACATAAAGGACATACTTTTTTGGTGAAGATGTTAACTGAATACCAAGAGTGATCAGAAAGAGCAGCTTTTGTTACATTTAATAATATCTCACTGTCTTCAGAGGATAATCAGGCTAAAACGTACCCGATCAGTCTTTAGGACTTTGTTAGATTCCTGTATGCTAGGGATGTGATTTTTTTCTTTTTTTTTCTTTTCTGTTTTTTTAAAAGAGGAGCTGAAATTGCTTTAAATTAAATAAACTTAATGTTCTTAGTAATGTAATGCAGAAAACTCTCGCTTGATCACATCAGATAGTTGTTGCTGGTGCTTTAAAAGAAGTACTTGGAATGGGGGGTGGAAGAGGAAGAGGCTTGATAGAAAGGATTTACTTTAGAGCCCTGCTAGTAGGGTAATGATCTCTAGGAGAGCTGGTAAATAAAACCTTAGCGTGGAACTGGGTAAGGTTTGTCTTGGACAGGGCGGTTGTACGCTTCCTTATTAGTGCTACGGAAAACTTCAAAAACTGCTCATGCTAGGGAATGGCAGTTAAAAATGAGGGTAAAAAGTGTACATTTCTAGTGTTACGCACAATTTCCCTTTATTGGTAGGTGGAAAATAGGTAGATGTTTTTTACATATAGCTGATAGTTTTGAGTGAAGACCTTTTTTTTTTTCGGAACTGAATCTTGTTTGTTGCAGTGGACCTGATTTGTTGCTCCTGGTGTTGTACAGAGATTGCCTATATTGCTTTCTATAAGCATGTGGGATATTTATGTTATGCTTTTCAAGTCTGCTTTTTTTTTTTTTTTTGGTATTGCAGACTCATTTTTTTCTGTGCCAGTTGTAGCTGCAGAAACAGTGGTATCTCCGTGCCTTTATCAGGTTGTTAGTTATGTGGAGATATAAGTTGAACCACTTGCTTTTACTATTCTACTTGCCTTTGCGTGAACAAAACTGCAGGAAACATTTTGTTTGTGCCACGTCTCTGAAAGAGCTCTTTGCTGATGATGAAGCTGAAGTGGTGGTAGCACAGAGAAACTTAGGTTAGGCTGCGTTGGAGTTTTATATAGAAGTGTACTCTGAGCCCTGATTTGTGGAAATTGCATTTTTAGACAGTGTATTTTTTCCCCTTTTTAAAAAGAAAGATGAACAGGCAGAGCTAATTGTTAGGAAAACATACCCAGTAAAACAAAATCCAAATTGGGTCATTTCTAGTTGTGTACATTTTGTGGGTAAAATACCAATGACTATCAGACTGTGAATGTGCATGTTCTATGTGTTAAAAGAAATGGAGTTTGAATCAAAGTTTACCCTTAATTCAACATCACCAAGAACTTGGTCTGTAGCATTACCCAGTGTCTGTATTTATTTTGTTTAGAGTATGACCAAAATATATTGCTAGTTTTAATATGTACATAACTGTCTTCAGAGAGTGAATTGGTTTATAGTCCTCCTGTTGTCTTCCGCGTTCAGGTTTTACAGACAAAATCTTTAGTGTATTGAATGGTCCCAGTTCTTACCTAAAATAAAAACTGAAAACACATTGGTGGTTTTTGTATGTACTGTCTGCATTTTTAACTCCTATCTAAAAGTCCCAAATAAACTATTTTTTTGCTTGAATGAGGCTACAAGGGGGGAAACCAGACAGAAGATTTAGCAAAACATTAAACTTGCTGAGTGTGATTCATACCTATTCACATATAATGTGTGAGAAAAATAGAGTTTAATTTAAAATAACATTGCTTTGCAAACTTGGTTTCTCTAGTTCTGTTGGAAAACGTGTTTAAAGCCTAAAAGATTGGAAAATCCATGATGAAGTCACTGAATTTCACATTTTGCATGCTGCAGGGATGTCTTGTAACCAAGTATCTCTTGAATTTTCTACTGTGTTGCATTAGTGTTAGGATGCTGTGGAGATAAATATACTTCAGAAAATGCTAAAGTATTTTTAGTCTTCTGTAGGAGAATGGAATTCACTGTTTATATTTGTATTTTTTGTTTATTTGAATTCAAGATACTATTGTCTTGGTGTTATCCCAAGAGCTATTGTGGCTACTCTGAAATGATTAAACCAGACAGCTTTGCTTGTAGGACAAACATTTTTCTATGTTGTGATGTTTCGATGATTTTCAATGCGACACCTATCCCGTTCTAGTTTCTTTATGCGCTGACTTCATGAGTCATAATCCTTGCAGAAGAACACAGCTTAAAATAATCACTGATTGTTTCTTTGCAATTCTGTTCACTGCCCACTGCAAAAAAAACCGAGCAGAAATGACAATATCATTTAATCCTTTAATGTTTGCTTTTGACGTGCAAAACATTCTCTTGTAATAGAGAAGTAATCCATAAGGAGGGTAGCTGCTCTTTCATCTTCCTGAATGCTAAATGAAGCCAAGGCTTTTATGAGGAGATGGTGATTTAATGAAGATGACCGATTTTTTGGAGTAATGAAAAGCTTTTGTGTATTTCTAAAAATGATGTGCGGTGCTTACTACTGCAGAGTTCAAATGGCTGTGTTTTGTACTGTGCCTTTGCAAGATCAGCGCTTGTGATGCTTAGATGCAAGGTGATTGAATGGCATGGTAAATCAATTTTTTTTTTTTCCCTTCATTTTTATAAAAGAAATGCACATCTCTGCAACTTTATGTGTATAAATGCATGTAATGTCTGACATGTGTTCTCTGCTCTGTGTAATGCTTTTATTTTGGTAACCTTGAAAATATCTCTGATAACGTATTCCTTTGCCAGAGGACAGTAATAAGCACACAAAAAAAAAGAGAGCATGAACTTTGTTAATATTCCTTATGACAGGGACATCTGAATTAGATTTTTTTTTTTTTTTCTTCTTGCAAGTATCCCTAAGAAGCTGAATTTAAAAAGCTCCTCAACTTACCCCCCCAAAAAAAACCAAACAAAAAACCCCCAAAAACCCAAACAAAACAAAAAAAACCCTCCCAAAACCTCAAACCCCAGTAAAAACTCAAACAAACCAAAACCCTTATCCTTTTTTCCCTTTCAGTTGTTCATTTCATTTGTTTATTTGGAATATTTTTGAAATAATCTGTAGTATTGCTACTTGCAAAGCAAGCTAGATAATGCCTGATACTTCAAAAGGAAGCAGAGGGAGGCTTTGAAGGATGGGAGACCATGTCGTCTCTGGAACGTACTCTCCTAACAGTCTTTCACACCTTCATCAGTCAGTGAAAAGGCCTTTTATTTTTCCCTGTTCGTAAGTCAATCCCTTTACAATGGGAACTAGTCAACTTCTCTAAAAGTTAGTTTAATCTTTCTTCTGCCATCAACCTTCTTTAAGGCTGTGATCCTTTACACAAAGTTTCTACTTGTACGTTAGTCTTCAGTGTATGAGTGCTGGACTGTACAACCAGAAGGTAAAGGCTGCTGAAGTATTTTAGGGTTGCCAGGAATGTAAAGAATGCAACATTTCTCATTGTATCCCAGGGAAGATATATCTGACCATCTGGGGTGAATGAACTTAGGTGAGCAAAAAGAGGCTGGTTTTTGTCTACTTTTTGAAAATTGTCGTGTAATAAAAGTGCAGAGATGGATATGTAACTTAAATTTCCTTCTCATCGTTTTTGATGGCTTGAATTACTGGCTAGTGCGTTTGTGATAGTATACGAACTCTTACAAGTACAAGAGTGATACATATGGCAGGGGTGCTTAACGCTCCACACGTTAGGTGAATAAATCTCGAGACGCGTCAAGGCTGAGCGTTAATACACTTCTAGGCAGAAGGTGAAGCATTATAAGAGATTGTGTTTGGCTTTTTTTTTTTTTTTTGTTAAGATGCAGTAAAGCCAGGGTTTGTATTTATGCATGTCTGTTATACTCATTAAACCTACTTTATTTTCAAGATACTTATTGAGTACTGAATAACAGCGTCAGTCATCTGCTTATTTGCTATGTACTAACGCTTCCTTTTTCCTTTTCCCCCATCCTGTTGGGGGAAACTGGGGTTGGAGAACAGGTAAATCCCTGCATATGGGAGATGCTGTGTAATGTGATTTCTGTTCTACACTAATGGTTATATTCCTTTTGGCCTTTTAGTGGTCTGTATTTGTTTTATAAAGTGAATGGCGTTATTTTTCTCCTAGATGCAGCTGTTTATTTGTAGGTAACCCAAGTGCCCTTTGAACTGTCATCAAAAAACCTGTTTTGTACCTTATATTTCTGCAAGTGAAAACTGGTGTGACTCGTGCTGCGGTGAGGCATCAGTCGGAGTTTGGCCATCTCTCATGTGTCATAGGTTGTCTCCGAATTGGATACTGGGGAACATGCCGTTGCCATAGCAATGAAAGTCCTTTTGAAGGCAAGATTCTTGGCAGAGCTGTTGCATCTCCTAAAGTGCTTGGTGCATTGATCTGAAAGTACCTTGTCAGTATTAGCACATAGCTGTAGTGAAAAGAGCGGGAAGTACAGATTTCTTTAAAAAATATGATTTTTTTTATTTTTTTTTTTTCCCCCCTCCCATGGCTAATTGGTGGTTGAGGACCCCTGTTTGTAAAGCTACAGCTTTTTAAAGTTTTACACTGTGAGCAATTCTTATATTTAACATACTTAACTTGAATGTATATATAGTTTGAGCTGTCGTAACAGCGAACTGGTGTTTATTGCAAAACTATCCCTGTAGGACTTTTTCATAGTTTCCTACAGTACTTGTCCCTTTTAGTACTTTAAAAATACATTTTTAGAGAGTTTCCTCCATGATTTTGGTTACCATGAAACAGTTGTGAAAATACACTGCTTTTTGTAATGCTTTTCCTTTTTGCTAAGTGAAGTGGTTGCCTTGCTCCTGTATTATTTATATTACAGAATGCTAAATGTGACACCAGTGGAGGAGAATCACTTGTGGAGAGGTATGGTTCTGTATTTATTTGGAAAATACGCCTTACGTAGGATCCCTTTTTCAGCAGACACAGATCTTGGTATATAAATATTTCCTCCTCAAAGTGTGGTTTTGTTATCACATTAAGAGAAGGCTGTGAATTACTTGTGTCCCATCAGGTATATAAGTTTTTTTGGTAAGTGAGATTTTCTTCCCCAAGATGAGATGTAGGAGTTCAGAGGCAACTAGTAGAGCGTAATGCTCTAGACAGCAGTAACATCCATTTCTACATGTGCTGTGAGGGTGGAGTTGATTAATTTTTTCCTTATTTAAAAAGATCGAAGCAATCTTTAAACTGAAGAATATAAAGAAAAAGTGAAAACTTTTCTAAGTCTCCAGGAGACAATTAATGTGATTAACACTGTACGGCATATTCTTTCATGTGGACTGGGATTTCCGTGTTTGAGTTCCTTTCTTTTCTTCTAGAGGCTCTTTCAGTAATAGTTTTGAAGTTACCCGTCTAGCTTGCTCCATTCTTTGCAGCCTTTTATGTAACGTAGTCTTCAGCTTTGTCAGTTTCTCTGAAACAGTAGATATAGATGAGAATGAAACAAACACTTCATTCTTTTTTTTCTCCTTCCCAGTGAAGTTAAGGAAGGATGAAAGAATTAATACTTTATTTGCACTTGAAAGTAACTTTCTGCCTGCTGTGGCAGATGTGTGCGAGTGCCAGAGTCGTGATCTTCAGCTTGGGTTTTGTTTGTTGACCCCTGCCCCCGCTTGCCCCTTCCTCGGAGTAGGAAAGCAGTGTAGCTTCAGGTTGGCTTGGCCTTGGGAAGCGTTGCTGCGCTGCTGCTCTGAGCAGTTTGGACAGGACCTGTTACTTACAGTTTCCACATGCCTTGCTCTAACCTGGACGGACAAGTTGCGGTGTAAGTGACCTTGGCGCGGTGACCAGATCCCGTACCGAGGGGAGGTCGGCATTGATTACACCGAGCATGTGAACCAAGGGAATTGGGCTCTGCAAGGTGTCTGCTTGTTGTTGTTTTCCCTTTTTAAGCAAATTTAGTGCTGCATCAGCGGACATGTGTACTGAAGCTCTCTCGCTATCCTTGGGAACGAACACGACATTAATAACCCAAGTCTCCTCTAACTGTTTTGACAGTTGGTCTCAAGTCGCGTTTGGGGAAAAGAAGATCTTTCACCAAAGTTCTATTTCTGTGTCCTTTTAGCCTTTGAGTCAATTGATACTGATTGAGTGGGCACTGGTCTTGGGCTTGTGGTAACAGGGTCAGTGAAATACATCGAGATAAGCTCATTGTGTTCTGAATATGTAAGGATATATTAATACTGGCCTGATTTTGTCAGGCTTAGCAAAGATAACATTTAAAATGAGTTTAGTATGAGAAGTTAGGTGTTTATCTTTTGAAATTCTAATTCTGAAAGCACTTTATACTTGGATGACTGATTCTAAAATGAAATGTGCAGCTCGTGTAATTCGTGTAACAAGCTTCTGTCTTGAGATATTCAATACTTTTCAATACCCTCTGTGTTGTTTTTTTTTTTTTATCTATGCTCCTGTTTTATCAGATCCATTAAATTACAGGGTTATGGAATGCTGAATTATGAACAAAATACAAAATTCTCAATGTGACATTTTGTGGTCTTAATGACTTTTTAAGTGAAAATTCATTTCTAGAAATGCACTAGGAATAGCAAATTCCTAGGACATGTTATTACTCACTTGATACTTAGTGCTGTTATTTTTGTAACTTAAGCTAAAGCAGGCATTCATATCTCCATCAGAAACTTTTGCCAATATTGTATTGTTGCATCATGAAGAGAGGATAATCTTGAGTTTTAAAGGATGTAGCTAAGAGGCAAAATTTCTGTGCATATCTTGCTGATAGTTCCTATGTCCCTTTGAGGAACAGCAGCTTTTTTTTTTTTTTCTTTTCCTTTTCTGTTTTCCAGTTTCCTCAGCTGTAAAATGAGGGCTAGTGTTCACAATGTAGAAGAGATAGTAAGTGTTTTCTAACTTTCTCAGTTCAGGGGAATGGTGGACTTGGAATGGGTTAATAGGAATAACTTCATCTGACCTAAGCAGAGTTAAACTGGCTTGCACGTATTTTCAGTGTTAATATCCACTCCCTCCTTTTCTATATAATTTCCATGTCTCTGTTTGTTTAATTCAGTCTTTTACTTACGTTGCTTACGTTGATAAAGGTTTGGGGGTTTTCTTTTTCAATTCAGTTCTTACTGTATCTACTACACAGCTTTTTTAATGTAAGTTCAGTTATGTGGAAATGCCAATGTCACTCTAGGACTCATAGCAACGTTCTAGGAACTGTTTCAGCACACCTGCACAGGTTACATATGCTTCGCATTCCTGTTAATTTTCTTCAAATTTAATCCAAATAAGAAAGTGCAGATAAATACATTTACGTCAATTTCTAAAAAGCTTTCCTTATAGATAAACAGAAAACAGCCCTGTTCATAGCTGTCCTTTGTATTTAATGGATTAAATTCACTCTGACAGCTGGATATATGTACCAGTGTCTAGCCTTTGGCCATGATCTAATAATCATGGATATGGTAACAAGTTGTCTAAAAAGATACAGTAATCAAGTGGGCTTTTTGACAAAAGCTACTCTGACTGAAACAAGAAATGAGGCTGTGTTAAACGTGCCTGCGTTTGCTACTGTGCCTGCGTTCTGAATACTCAGTAAATACCCTTTGGGCTGTTGTAGGCAGCACCTCTGCTGTAACAGGGGTGGAAAAGCTAATTGTGCTACAACAGCGTGTTTTAAAGTTATGAAACAAATTTGATCTAACCTAGTGATCACGAAGAACTTAGTTTCAAAACATTAATTTCTCCTTCCCCTGAAGTGCTTTTTAACTTGTTTTCTTCTGTCATAAAAGAAGTTGTATACCGTTAAATAGAGCCTTTTGTGAAATACAGGATTCTTATATCATTATTCTGGTATGTGAGGGGAAGTTCAAGAAGTACTGATGAGTAAATACATGTCAAAGGGGAAGACTTGGAGTGCTACAGATATTTTGAAAACAAATAATTTTTACATGCTAACAGTGTGCTTAGGTCTCAATTATGTTTGGCTAGTAGAACCCACAGTGTATGTAAATATCCTTTAAGAGGAAAAGAAGTGCCTGGGTGCTCATACAGTCCTCTGTAATGCAAAATTAAACGAGTGTATTTTGGCAAACTAGCATGTTATGACTGTTGGTTTATATTTGGTTCTAGCTTGGGGGGGTGGGGGGAGCTGCTTTACGTTCTATAAACCTCAGTAAAATCAACCAGGTTAGGATAAAAACAAGTGTTCCAAAAATTGTAACTTTGTTCTCTCTTCTTCTACTTTAAATATAATTTCTGGTAGAGTTAGCAGGAACAGTGTTTTATAGAACAGTGAAGGGGGAGAAAATGTGAACCAATTCAAGGAATTAAATATTCCTTTAGGGGGGTGAATTAACTGTTCACCCGACTTACGGGTTACATTTCAGCAACTTCTGAATGTGATTCAATGTGATTCTTGTTGTGAGGCTCTTTTAAAAAAAAAAAAAGTCTGTCTTCTCATCTTTTTGTAGTTTAAGTGATTGGAGGTATTGATTTTTAAACTTCTCAGCAGCTTTTATGAGCAGCAGTATGTTTGCACTGAAGCTGGTATTTGGGGAGACGCAGACGGCTGGGGAGATCAGGAGGCAGAACTGTCTTCCAGCGGAGCCCAGGAGATTGATCCAGTTGAAGCTCTTAGCGTGGGAAGGTTGTTTGCTTTTCCACGTGCCTGATGTGCAAGAAACTTCAGGGATTCTTGCTGCTTTGTTTGTTGTTGATGTGCAAGGTATATGTTTGATCCTTCACTGCTTTGTTACTGTGGATAGATGTCTTCTGCAACTTGTTGAAGAATATTTGAGTCAAGTGGTCATGACACAGAATATGAAAGCAGTTTTCATATTTATTTTGGCAACATTGTGTTATCCGAAGAATCAGCACAAAGCTTAAGAACATCAACATTTGTAGAGAGTAGTGTTCAATTTTGACAAATAAAGAACTGTACTACTCTGCCCTTGGCGTTCTTCATGCAGATGGCCAAATCTACTCCCATACGCTCACTGCTGTCCACTACCAGGTTTCTGTTACTGGTTTTGGTAGTTGGGGATGTTTTGTTTGGGCCTTGTCATGGAGATCTTCTCAATTTCTGAATTAATTCTTTTTAATAGGAACTTACTTTTCAATTCTAAGGAAAAATAAAGATGAGCTGTTAAAGAATGATCGGTTTTTGTAACACTTTGTTAGTGGTGCTGCTTCTAATAGTAAGTATTAATGTAATAATTAAAACTTTCTTAATATAATTGCCGTTGGGTAACAAGAAAAGCAGTAAAGTTAACTTCTTTTGCACAAGATAGACTTGAATTTGTCTAGATGTTCAGCTGATGCTTAATAATTTTTAAATTTTATTTGGTCACTTTCATTATCCGAAGTTGCTTTCATCCATGTCATTAATATCATTAACATCACTAACTGCTTGTAGGAGCATGTGATTCCTCCAGGCATTTGTACAACATGAACTAAATGAATGCCAAGTCCTGAACACTGTATTCTGTGCTGTTTTTCACTTTCAGTTAATCTTTCTAACATGTCTTGATGGACAAAATGCCCAGGGACAATTCAGTAACTTTCTCTTTCATTGCTGTTCCTGGTGCTGTGACTTTTTTGATACAGTGGTGTCTTGCAGAAGTGATATTTTTTGTGTGTATGGACAGGAAAAGAATACATGGCACGTGGAGTGATGTGGACATAAATCATACAATCACAGGATGGTTTGGGTGGGAAGGGACCTTCAAAGCCCACCCAGTCCAACCCCCTGCCAGGAGCAGGGACATCTCCAACCAGATCAGGTTGCTCAGAGCCCTGGCCAACCTGGCCTGGAATGTTTCCAGGGATGGGGCATCCACCGCCTCTCTGGGCAACCTGGGCCAGTGTGCCACCACCCTCGGTGTAAAAAATTTTTCCTAATATCCAATCTGAATCTGCCTCCTTCTGTTTTGAAACCATAACCCCTCATCCTACCACAACAGGCCCAACAATATTAAGAATAGTAAGAATATAAGATACAACAACATTAAGAGTAGTGGCTGTGTTCGGAAATGTATTTTGATTTGGTTTTACTGTATGTGTATTCTTCCACAATGCCTCAAATGAAGATTGTCATAATCGCCTTTGAGCAGTTTCACATCCTTTTTCCTTTTAAAAATATCAGTTGTCTTAAAGTTTCTTCTTGGTTGTATATTTCTGGAAATGTACAACTGAAAATGTATATTGGGAGGCACAGCAGTGTCTGAACCCCTGAACCAGTGACAGATTTGATGTTTTGAGACTTTGCATTCTCATGGGGCTAGGAATAGACTCTGCAATGTGTTTTTAGCCTGCTTTTTCCTCTGAAGCCTCATCGCTGCTTGACTTCAAATAAAGACAGATTTAAAAAAAAAAAGATAATTATTTATTTCCAGCCCTTTTGGAAATTATCTTTGAAATACACGCACAATATATAGAACTAATTAGTATGCATCTGGAATGATACTATTGAGAATGTTGTTATTCTTTCTTCTTAGGAAGTTTGTCGAACTTAGCTAAAATTTAGCAAGGTAGGGAATTGACTTCATTTCTCGGAAGTCTGATACCTTTTATTTGAAAATCCTGGGCACCTTTGTGATGAAATGCAAATTTGGTATCTGTTGTGTGAGGACTGTGCCTTTTTTGTTTTCCTTTTTAAAAGAGAAACAAACCAAAACTTAAAATGTAAAGCATGCTTATGCTTGTGAAATACCGTGTTGTGTTCTGTAACAGTAGCAGGGAACGAACGGGAAGTGAAAAAGCACCAGCGAGATCAGGTGTCCTGCATCTGTCCGCACTGAAATACTGGCTGTCCTTCCTCGCCGATCCTGCTCTAGCATGGTATGCAAATGGACTGAGGCTGTAATGCGGGTTGCTGAATCTTTAATTCTGGTATAATCTCTTTTCTCGGGGAAAGGAATGTCATCTTTTCCTTTATCTAAAACATTTTTCCTTTTTGTATTTTGATTGTTGTCTCTAAACACATGTGGGATTTCGGTCAGCATTTGCTAATTCAGTTAAATTTGTTAATTTTTGTAAACTTCGTCACTTTCCACTTAAAATTTGGGGGCTTTTATCCTTTTTTAAGTTCTGCCAGGTAATCTAGTGTTAGTATTTCTGTTTCTAAAAAAACTTACTCCAATTTATCACAGTTTCTTAGAAAGCCTTATCCTTAATCATTTTAGAGGCTTGCCGTTTTTCTTGCTGGTCACTTTTACTTTGATAGTCTTCTGACATGATTCTTAAGCACTTTTTGAACTTTTTACTCTTGATCCCCACCCTGACCTTAAATGAACTGATAGAGCATGTCCAGTTAGTATTCCCTGTGTTTGTTTTCCCAGATTTTAGATTACTTTACATTTATCTCAGTTCAGTAAAAGATGTAACTTCAGACCAGTGAACGTGTCAGTGATACTATCACTATGGTTAAAAGTCAAGCACTTATTTATATACCTGGTTTAGTTGGGAGGTTTCATTTGAATAATATAGAGACTGCAAAAGAAGTATTGGTATTGTAAAGTTCCTATAAGATTAAGAATTTTAATCCTAATATGATGCTCTTAAAGTAGTGGCATTACCTGTGTAGGGCAGGATATCACTGTTGGAATTTGGTTTAGATGCTGGATAAATAATCCCAGACTGTGTCTGTTTTGCAGCCACTTGCCTGGTGGCAGTTTACTCTCCCCTTTACATGTCTGTATCTAAATTCACATGGTCTCAGCCAGTTTGGGACTGTTGCTGTGTGTTCTGATTATCTCTGTGCTGTCACTTTTTCCTTTGAGGGAAGGTGACCGTGTGGATTTCTGTAAAGGGTGTCAGTGAACAGAAAGTATTGGCGTAACGGCTCCAATTGTGCACATAAATCTGCTGCTGCTGTCCCACAGTGAACAAGCCTTTGCTTAAGTGGCCTGTTTGGTTTTCCTGCGACTGACAGGAGTCACGCTGGCTGAAAGCCGTTTGCTTGTACAGCTAGTGTTGCGTACCTGGTAGAGCTTTGTTGTGTTTTACTTTCTGCAGTGAACAAATTAATTCTGCTCCTACTGCCAGCCTGGTTCGGGTAGCAGAAAGAGGCTGTTAAGGTTTGGCCGTTCAGAGGGAACGAACTCGACTGGAATGCAAAGGTTTTTTGAGGTGTGGAAGTTTAGATTCAGAAACTGTCATCTGCCTATCTGTGACTCCGTTCGAGTGGCTTGGGGCAATGCCGGTTGTTGGGAAGTTGTTCCCTCTGACCTTCTGTGTTTGGTCAGTAGTCATTCACTCTTTTACAAGTCTATTTGTAGGGGAATAGAAGTCCAAGAGAGGTGTGCTTTCCTAGCCTGTAAGTTGTTCTCAGTTGCTTTTTGGACGTGGCCTTTTTGTCTTTGGCCTTTCTGTTTTGACTTTCTGTTTGGGGATTTTTGATGGCTTCTCTAGCCCTTCCCTCTAGTGCTCCTTAGCGTTTGAGTTAGTGAAAGTGGTCCGGGGAAGGCTCTTGCGCTCATTTGTTTAAGTAGAATTTAATAATATTTCATGTCCACAAAATGTATTTTCTGTAAAATCTGGCTGGAGCTGGGAACGGAAAACGTAAAAAGCAAGTGTCATGGTGACGCAGGGTGTGCCGCGGTGAGGGAAGTGTCTTGGTAAGCGTAGGTATTGCGGAGTAGAAGCTAGCTGAACGTGCCTGCGTTCCTGGGAATGTGACTCCCTCCGTGTTGCCAGTGCTGTGAAGGTGCTTACATGCAGTAAGTTGCTGCGTGTTAGTCAAGCACAACAACAAAACCTTTTTCCTTATGCAACTTCTGATTGGGCTGTGTGTATCTGGATGTCTGTAGTTAGAGCTGTGCTCTTTAGGAGTGACAACTTGGTGAAGTTTCCCCTTTGGTTTTATGTGGTGGCCTGTGACAAGCTGCTAGTGCTTAAGAAAAAATATGCGCTCTCAGAAAGGAGCTGTACTTAAAACTCTGCTTTTATTATAAGAATTATTAGAAATGGACATCTGACTGTAGGTTCATAATCTACTGAAAGGTCTGCATGTCTTTTGAATTCAAATTAAAAGAACTAATATATTTTTTTTGCAGAATTGAGTTTTCCTTTTAATCGAACAAACAGAAAAAAACCTTTTGGGTACTTCAGTTTATAGAAGAGATTATTTCTTTTTAAATTTTTTTAGTAGACGGCAGCAAGAATGGATGACTAGCTTGTGTAAGAGTATCCTTATTTTAGTTCTTTCGTCTAGTCACGCTGTATGCATTACGCATGCGCAATGATCTCCTGGTAACTCTGGTAAATAAAATGGAATTTATCTGAGTATCTATGGTTTGAGATGTCATTTAGAGAAATAAAGACCTCAATTGGTGTTGACTTAATCGATGTTTTGATTGGACAGACAACCAGATGTGAAGTCAAATGATGTTGACTTTTGTGTTTTATGCTTTTTAAATGCCTCCCCCCCCAAGTCTGGGGATGATTCATGCTGAGATATTAAGGAATACAATATTTATTGAATGCTGAAATACAGTTGGACAATTATTTTACTGTACATTTGGTTACTGAATCTAGCTAAGAGTAATAAGATCAGTAAGTAGGATGTCAGTAGAACAGTCTATATGCTGTTTCTCGTGGCTGCTGACAAATCAGTTTTGGAAAATTGGTGTCATTAGTAGTCTAGATGATCTGTAGGATTGTTTTCTTTTCTGGAGGAATGCAGATGATATAAGAAGAGCTGTGTATGTATGTGGTGGGTGTGGGGTTAAACATGCTCAAAATTGGAAAGATGAGGAAACAAAACCAAATTTGCCTGATCCTGACGGAGTCACTGTAGTGCTGAGTGCTGCGTGCTGGTAGAGGGCATGTGCGGTTGGACTGCAGGGGCGTTGGGCTTCGGTTTTCCTCTTTTTACTGCCATTACTTAATGAGGTAATGGATACAGTTCTTGGTATTTATTTAGTTTGCCAGTTTGCTTTACCCATAGAGGATCGTAATATCCATTTCTCACTGCATTTGGGAAAAATAAACTGCTTTGTATTGAGTTAAGTGTGCAATATTATTATTGATTTCTTTAAGGGTACATGACCTGTGGCTTAAATTTCCCAGCCATGTCCTATTACACTGTAAAAATGCTGTCATTTTGAGAAGTGAGACTTGCAGGGAAGAATAATATTAAACTCAGTATTATCTACTTTAGAACTGTTACATGGATCATAGAAACTAAAACACTACTGCCCTAAAACTAGTCACTTGAACATGGCTGCTTTATAATCCATGTTAAATTTCCAGCTACGTCAAAAATACACCGTTCTGTTGGTGTTTTGGGTACTAAGCTTTGTCACAATACCTTCATTATGAGCTTAAGTTGGTCTTCCGGATCGTATGTAGTCATCAGGCTTTACATTTCATTTATAGAAAATGCTTATGAGCACCTTTTAACGTACTGTAATCTTATTAAGCCAAGTTGCTGATGGTCTTGCATTAGGTTTGTTCTTTGTATCCCTTCACGCTTAAGGATCTAGTTGATCATAGTCTTGACTATTCTTGATTTAAAAAAGAAAAAAAGACAGCTTTAAAAGTACTTTTGTGTACCGGTATTACATTTAGCTGTGTACAAGAAGTAGTGCTCTGCTATGTACGCACAGTTCTTCAGCATCTGACTCAGGTTCTCTTTACTTTGAATTAATTGTTTTTGGGAATGTTTAATTTCCATCTAAAAATATTTTACACCAATATCTGTTCTTCAGAGGTACAAACAAAGTGGTTCGGTGATTTTCATTAGAATGTTTTTCACTTACATCCTTGAGACTTTTCTGCAAATCCTTCTCTAACAGTTCTTGACACTGCTCCCTCAAGGCGTTGAGCCAGCATGTGCAGTCTCAAGCGAGCAGACCGAAGTTCGGATCCCAGACTGCTCGCTCCAGGAGGCATTTTGCTCACATCCTTAGGGGAACGTTGACCTTGTCTTTCTGAAAAAAGTGGCACCTGCTGGCTAACCAGGAGGCTCTCTGAGGGAATTTGGAAGAGGGTACTACGGAGTTGGTAGACTGCGATACGAAACTTGGAGTTGTGAGGGCTAACAAAGTACTTGGCTCAAGGAGTGGATGGATAGAAAACAAATAGAAGTGAAGATCCTTGGGAGAGAAGCGCTGTTCTGAGCCATATCTGATGCTCTTTATTCAGGTCTTGGCACTCATAGTATGATTCTCCTTGGTGCTCCCTGTTTCTCGTTCCTTTGAGTTGTGCTGCAGAACATTTGGGCAGCTTGTGTGCAGCAGTGGTGCCTCAAATAGGTTATGTTAATTAAAACAAAACAATGGTAACTTGATTATTTTGAAGTAAATAATTACTTTTTGTGAAGCAGCCTAGTGCAGAGGGATCTCAGCAATTCTCTAAGTTGTTAATTTTTAGTTTGGTAGAATGAAAATAGACCAAGGAAAAACTGATTTCTGTTTGCAAGGTCAGTATATAAAATGCTATTCACAGCTTTTTTTTCCCCTCATTTTGTAGTTTTATGGTCTGTGTATCTAATGAAAAGCAATATATTTGGTAGGGAGCAATGACATTTCATGCTGTTATTTCCAGAAGATTGCTAGTACAACTCAAAACCAATGTTTATCTTTTTTGTTAGATTTGCATAGACTTAATCACAGCTATTGTGCGGTTTTGAGCCGAGAGTTAAAATGCACAGGATTGTGTTTAAGCAGTTCCTTTCTCTTCATCCCTTCACTAAAAAAAAAAAATATTAAAAATTAATATTCAGATGCAGGAGAGTAGGTTGTACAGAAAGGACAGGAAATATGATTTGTATTATCTACAGGTCCAAATCAGCATTTTTAAAAAATTAAGCTTTTGAGTTACTGAGTGTTAAATTCTAGACTGTATTTAGTAGGGTAAATTGCTTATAATTCTGGGAGCACTGATCTTGATAGGAAACGGTGATAATTAGTTTCTAATATGGACAGAATTGCTGTTATGAGCTGTGCTCCACATGTTTGCTTCCCCTGTGGCATTCCTTGGGGTGCAGCAGATGGATGAACAAGGGGCAGAGGTAATGTGTGCCGCGATCGGCTGCTGCTTTCCCCTGGGGATACTTCCAGAATGCTGAGCTCTTATTTTTTTTCTTTATTTTTTTTCTTTTTTTCTTCTTTCTTTCTCTTTTCTTTTTCTGCAAGTTTGCTGAGATGTATCAGAATTATTTATGGTATTGCTCCTTTATAATCCATTAATCCAACCATTTAATATCAATACTATTATTAATGTCTTAGAGGATGGGCTGTTGCACATGTGCTGGTATCTTAAATCTTACAAAGTCAATACCATGCGTAAATACTTTTATCCGTTCTATGAGGTTGTGGCACTAATAGCCTGGTGTTGCCTGTTATCTGATCTTTTGTAACACAATCAACTCCTTTTAAGTTGTAAAATGGATGTTATTGTGGCACCTGGATGATAGAATGTAGCCTACTATTGAAAAGAATTGTCCTTTTTATTTAAATCTGTCCTAGTAGTATCTGCTCTCATTTTCCTTTCTTTCTGCACTTGATTAAAATGTAGGCAGAGGTTGTGTGTGGGGTTTTGGGTTTAGGTTTTAAATTTTTAATGACAAATATATTCAGTGTAGTCACGTACACCACCTTCCCTGCTTGCCGTCCAAAAAAATAGTCTTGCTCAGACGAGAAGGAGCGGAGGCTGGCTTTCCAGCGGTGCGCCTGGGAGGAAGCCCGGTGCTGCAGCAGCTCTGGGCTGGGGGCACAGGGAGGGCTCGGAGGCACGAGGAGCCCCGCGCGTTGGAAGTTGGTGGTGGGCCGCACGCCCAAAGGCAGGGGTGTTGGTCAGAGGGGCTAGCGTGGAGGGCTTCCCAAAATGATCAGGAGAGGAAAGGGCAGGGAGCTGTCTGCGCATATCCTGATTGTTACAAAATATTTATTTGATACTTTTCAAATGTTTGTACAAATATTTGTACAAATATTGTTACAAAATATTTTATTTGATACTTTTCAAATGTTTGTACTTTTGTTTATATCTTTCTCTTATTTTTCCTTGTCCTTTACTTGTTTACTCTCCCTCCCAACCCATCTCACTCCGAGTCCCTGGAAGTCCTCTCGCTTGTTCTGCAGCCATCACTTTTTTTTTCCCTGCCTCCTTTTATTCTCTTTTTCATTCCGGCAGTCATTAATAAAACCTGATGTTTTCTGTTTGAATCTAGCTGGGACCTTTTGTAATAAGAAAAAACATCTGGTGAAGTAATTCTTACCTTTTCCCATCTTTGCTTCCAAAAGCAGATGTAGTGGATGTAAAAGAGAACTATAGACTTAATCTATCCATTGAGGATGTTTTCCATGCAAATGCTGCATGTAATATTTAAGGTTGTACTAAAATGATATAGATACGGCACAGATATTGCTAGTTTGCAGCTAAACTTTTATCCGTTGGTATAGTCAAGATTGATCTTTACTGACTGTGGTTTTACATTTTTTATCAAGTGTGTCTTTTCCAATACATACGCTACAGTGAACATCGTATAAAAAGCAATTATTACAGCATCGATTGGTGTACGCATCCATTCACAATAACAAGTCCATGTGAAAATCCCTATATAGGCATGTAGTGGCTTAGTCCTTTAAAAAAAGCTCTGTGTGTGGATCTCCTGGCGTATCTGTCTGTCTTGGTCAAAGGGAACAGATCTTAATGTCTCTCTCAGACTGGGCTGTAATGGTTAGGAACCGTTCCTGTCTCAGGCTGGCTGTCAGTGCTGGTGTGGGGGGCTACCCACAGGGGCTGTTTCTGTTCACTGTTGTAGGTATTATTTTGTGGACCATAAGAATTCTTATTTGCTATTAAATAGTGCTTGTGGTTGGGGTTTTTCAGGCAGCTGCGTGAAATGGTTGCTTCTAAGAAGCAGAGTCTGGGCTTTGACTTGAATATAAACTGATGGAGCAGATTACAGCTTCTTTACCTTTTGGAGCACACGATGCGTGGTGGTTTGGGGCCCTGAGATCTGTCTGTAGAGTTCGGTGGTACTCCCCAGTTGTCTTGGTGTGCACTGGAAGCTGTCAGCCTGTCTCCTAGATTTCAGATTGTTTAGAAATGGGGTGTGGAACTGGCTGTTTTGCTGACTTATTTCTGCCCCTGAAGGCTGCTTTGGAGTGTTAAAGTAAGAAAAACTAGACTTTACTAGGACTACTAGAAGAGATTATGCTGATCTGAAATTTAGACAAATTTTTAGACTCCCTGAATTGTCACATAGGGAATGTAGAGAGTAAAAGCCAAGACGTTGCTGGTAGCGTTACCATTTTAGCAGCTGGTTATGTGTGTGCTAGTGCCATAGAAAACTGCAAAGTGCAGAGAGCAGGGGCATCTAAAAAGGAAAAACTCATGAGAAGAAATGGAAAGTAGTTGGTCCTGGATTAAATGAAGTGAAATAGCTAATTAAATAAAATGGAAATCTACATATTAAAAACCATCCTCGTTTTGGACTTCGTAACTTCTAAATGGAGGTAGGAATCGCCATCAATTTTGCTGCCCTTGTGAATAGATAGGGTAGTGATGGCTTAGTACACGTGAACGAAACTGCAGTTCACATAAGTTTACCAGATAAGAGAGAGAGAAATCAGATGATGTGATATCAGGTTGTAGCATATGAAAGCAGTTGAACTTCATATGTTTAATTAAAAGAAATGTAAACCCTTTCTAGTATGTAGTGATTCTTCCTTAAATCTTTATTGAAATTCTGTACAGAATTTTGTTTAGAGTGCCTTAAATACACACGTCAAATACCTAAACTGAACTCATGATGGATATCTACCTGGCTAAACTTGAATTTCACTGTGGTTGCAAGTAGTTTATGCTGTCGATCAGGGGAGAAGAGATTACTGGCAGTGAAACACTGGATTGACCCCACCCAGTGCTGGGTGCATCACCAAGCTGTGGGAGGGGGAAAAACCCCCAAACCCCATCATGAATGATGTCAGTGAATGCTGTCCAAGAGACTGCTTCCAGACAAAGGGGCTGTCCTCATATCCGTTTGATTTTGATGTCTTTTTTTTAAATTTTCTGTTCTGATAAGGACAGTAGAGAATATAAGATACGGTGCTCAAGAAATGTTTGGGCTTGTGGAACAGCTGTAACTGAAGGCACTTACCTGTGATAATGAAGTAAGTGTAGTGTTCAGCATGGAGAATTGAGTTTGCATCTTCAGCTGAACCTTAAGTAGTACCAGGGTTTTAAATTCAACGATTTCTGGAATAAATTTCAAATTCCTCTCTGTATGAGTCATTACAGACACAAATAGGTTTTTACTTTTTGAAGTAAAAACAAAGTTGTGCTTTCCCTGTGATTCCTTTTAAAAAGTTTGGATGTTGGTGTCTGGCGTCTAATGTTGGATGAATACCTCTTCTGTTTTATCTCCCTTACTTTTACACCTCTTCAACAGCCTACTGTAGTATTTCGTGTGTGTGTATATATATATTATAATAAATCATTCAGCAGAACCTTTGCAATATTGTGCTTAATTAAACAGTAATACGCTGCTGTAGCAGATCATGAAAATTTACAATTCTGTTTTGTGTTCCTAAATTTTGGATAACTATTTGTCTGGACAATCATTTTATGAACACTTATTTTGCTGATTCTTTTGCTCATACGGAGAGAATAATTCTCAAGACATACTGCTGCTTTCTGGAATTAATGTCTGCCTCTTGCATTTTTGAGTTACTCACTAGAGAAGAGCAGTCCTGTTGCGAGGTGGTTCTTCTCCTTTGATTTTTACTTTATTGAAGTGTCTCTCTTTTTAAAAAGTCTGCTAAGATCTTCTAACTTTTGGTGACAGAGCTAGTTTCTGAATTCTGCTGTGATTAAATTACTTCTCCTGAAACAGACTTCTTACTGAGAAGTCAGAAATGCTGTTTGCAGTGATGGCAGCTATCGATTTCTCCAGTGAGGTTTTTGGCAGTGTGCTAGATAATAATGTCTGATTAAAAAATTGTACAGATACTTTGAGGTGAGGGTATTTTCTGTTTGTTTTATTTGTTTTTTTTTTTCCTGATTCAGCTTTGGCCTGCATCTTAAGAAACTTTAGGTAGTGAGATGCAATCTTACAAGGAAGAACAACGATACTTCCATATTATAGCTCAACTGTTTGAAACCGTTTCAAAGATTCTAGGTAGTCTTTATGACTAGTGAACTTTCTCCAGCTCTAGATCAAATTGTTTTGACTCTTAATTAATTTCAGATGATTTTTCTTTACCACTGAGTCAGAGAAGCTTTTGCTTGAATTCTTCATATGCACTTGGAAACTTGGGAGAAACCAACCTAATAGAAAATTGTACTTCACTGGGAAGAGAGTGAACATTTCTAGAGCCTTTTGTAGAAAAGGATACACCATCAGTTTGGAGAGACTTCTGCAAAATTTACCTTTTCTTATCAATATATAGCTGCTTAACATCTGTAAAGAAGCTGCTTGTTCAGGTTCACTCTTTTGAAGTGCTAAGACGAGCATAGCGTTGGAAGTTTCCTGTTGGCACTTTGGAAGCCACAGTATTGTCAGAGAAATCAGTGACTTTAAACTGACTGTCCATGCTTAACTCTGCAAGTTTGTCAGCAGGGTCATCAAATTTGCTGAAACTCTCTGTTTGGCTCATATTTCTTTGTATTTTTGCTTTGTCATTTCGATAGAAAAATGCCTTCTTCTGCAGTTTTAAAATGACTTGTGAATTTCAGAGATCTTTCTTTTCTTTTCTTTCTGGTTTTAATCTGGATTCTTGAACTGGAATGACTAAAGGATTTGTTTGGATGATAGTTTTTATATATAAATTTATATACACACATATATATTTTTATTTTCTGGACTGTGGAACTATTTCAGACTTCTGTATTTTCATTCCATGTGTTTTCTTGTCTACTTTTGCTACCACACATTACAGATGTGAGTATGCAGTGGAAATGTGTTGACAAGGAAATTGCATCTTCTGTCTGAGGTGAGTGGTGTTTCTAGCAGAGTGACTGCAAGTATTTCTCAGATGAACTCTTGGAAGACATCCTTTATGAGACAGGATTTCAAGGAAATTTTTAAATAAATGCTAATCCACTTAAGTCTCTCAGAAATGACAGAACACTTCAGGGCTTCCTAAAATTAGGGGATAGTGAAGTTGTAGGGAGACAGTCTCTGTCACCACATACAGCAGTTCTGGCAGTGACCGTGAAAGATGGTGTTTGCCCGCTGTAACGGTGTGTTTTCCAGCCTGTGGAAGACAGTTCACAGTAGTGTGTAGCCTGGCATGAGCCAGAGGATGCTGCTGCTGTTGGCACTACTGATGGTGGTAGTCAGCAAAAAGTTTTGCTCTGAATTAGTTACTCTGTTATTTGATAGCTTCACGGTGAATCTGGGCAGTGTGAGATATTTAATATTCTGATCATGCACTCAAGTAATTCCTTCACCCTCTGGCTGCTTAAATATGCTGAAGAGTGCAGAGCTCCTTGATGCAGGGAGTTCTGCTGAAAGGATTTCTCAAAGGTCATGTTGTCCAAAGAACTTTTGCTTACTTTGTCTGCCTAGTTGGATAACACGAGTATTCTGGATTCATAGATGGATTCCTTGTTTTTAATGCAAAAAAAATTTCAAACATCCAAGACTATGAGTTGGCAGAAGCAAGTTCCTCAACAATTGCTTTGTCAGACCAACCCACTGACCACCGCTGCTAGCCTCTGTTGCATAAGTGATTGTCTGGAGACTGAATTGTTTGTGGAACCGGCAGCCAGACCCACATGCAGTAACTGGATGTGTGTTGGAGAGGGTGGGAACTTGGAGAACCTTGGAGAAAAACTATTTCCCAAAGGGAAGGATTGGCCATCAGGAAATAATCATCTGCAACATGTCCTAAAGACCAAAACCAATGGTAAACAAACATAAAAGAATGAAGTTAAAATATTCAAAAAAACAGTGAGCTCCAGGGTGAAAGATAGTTTCGTTTAAATCTGCTCTGTTCATATTGACCCATTTCAGAGCAAAAATATGGTTTCTGTGTCCTACGTGCTGAGTAGATGTGGTAACTTTCTCCTGCCTCGTAGGGTTGATGCCTAATTGACTATTTTTTGAAAACTCCTTTGAATTCCAAACCAAAGTTTTGTAGATGAATTAAGCATTAATTTTACTGCTGGAGGCTCGTTAGATTTTTATTTTTTTTTTCCCCAACTAAATTTTTTGGTGGAAAAGACTAGAATTACTGTGAGCCTTTCCTTTTCAGTTTCATAACTTAAAATCACGTTGCTTCTCTCTTCTCCTTCATGCAAGGAGCAACTGCATCTGGAATGCCTGGATCCACATAGAAGAATTATGTGTAACCAAAAGAAACAAATCAAAGATTTTTATGTAGCAGGTGTTTTCTACGGTAGTTTCCTGCTGAAATCAATAGAAGGTTTTAATTAAACCTGATATCTTGCCCGGTATGTCTCGTACAGTTCCAGAGAAGAGAGGCAATGATAGGCATTCTCGTGATCCTTTTCGCCATATAGCATATTAATGATACATGTGTTCTTTTATATCTAACTCATTTGCATGATCTAGTGAAAGAGATTTTAATTGTTGTAGAGTGTGTATTTTGATTTATTTATTTTTTTTTTTAACTGTGTTTGAGTGTGTATTTCTCAGTCTTCTAGAAAGATCTTTTGCTATAGAGTATGCATTTCGTGATACGAGTTGAGCAAAACTCTGTGGTCGGGGAAGCAGTCTCACCGTTTGATTTTAATATAGAAAACTTTGTGTGCAAACTTGAAAGTAGGCTGTGCCATCTATGTATTTGTTTTCCTAAGCAATTCTCTATATAAATTCTTGACATTAAATTCATTAAACAGCTCATCACAATGGTGGCTCTTTTCTGCCATAGGAGTCTGGTTTTATTCAAATATTGCTCCTGTGATGAATCAGTTCAGGAATTTTGGTTGTTTTCATCTGCCTCTTTATTGGGTTAATGAGAGCAAAATAATTCCTGTAATATTTGTCAAAAGGACAGAGAAGAACATGTGCATGTGTATAGATGCATTAGGTTATCATTAGTCAACACACATCATGTAAGGTTCTTCTGAAATAGAGAATTTGACATATTTTACTCCATTTCTACCGATACACTTTTAGAATACTGACCTCTACAGGTGGTTCATTCTTCCTCTTTAGACTGCTGGTGGCCTTGATGTACTTCATTGCCTTTGGGAAGTAAACAAGATAAATCCTATAGAGAGAGTTTTCCTTTCCAGTAAGGCTGACATCATCAAGGGACAAAGAAAAAGCTAGTAAAAGCCTACCTAGAGCAGTTAGCTTTTATTTCCCCCTGTCTGTCATCAATAGCATATTGCCTCCCACCCCCCATAACTTATTTCTGTGCTATAACCACATTTGCCATCACTGAGTTCAATCAGAACATTAAATTTAAAGTATTCCCGAATTGAAGAGCGTTCATGAAGTTGATTTCTAGGCTTGTTCTAAATACTTTGTTGTTGCTGAAATACATGCTGTCTGTGGAAACATTGTGTATCATAGGGTCTCAGTTAACTCGAACTTCTGTAGGTTATCATCCTTTTTTATTTTAGTATCCTTGATGCTGTGAGGATAAAGTCCCTCTGCCTGTGCGTTTTGTTACCTGATACGATTTAGATTCAGTTTGGAGCTCTCGGCTGCTGTTAACAAGGTGCTGTGATGGAGCTAATCAGCCCTGCTATGAACTGGTTGTGGTCTGGAAGCGTAACAGCCTTCAGATTGCTGCAGCTACAGACTTCTAATTCTGGAGCTATTTTAAAAATTAGTTTGAGTGGATTTTCTTGTGTAAAAGATGACGTGCACATAATAATGACACTGTTGTAATCATAGCCAGTATTTTTCTTAGGCCAGACATAGAGTCTGATAGACCTGTTTGAAATACAGATGTTCCCTTCAGTAATTTTTATATTTTCTGTTCAGCAGAAAATGTATGACTATGATTGAACAAAACCTCGTAAACTTTGTGTTAGGATGAGGGATGTGGGTGTGGAGGAGAGGCGATTGATTCAATAGAAAAAGAGTTAAGTACAACAGTGGATCAATACAGGCGCCGCATCAGATTCTTCCATGGCTTGTCTGGAAGTAGCGAGATAGATGGCGTTACTCTGGGTTTAATAGAGCGCAGCGAGCGTAGAATTTCGGCTTCAAATGTGCTTCATTCTTCATGAAAAATAAGATGAAGTGGCTTAGCTTCATCTGTGTTTTTGGAGTTTTTTGTTAACTGCTGAACTCTGGTTTTACAATGAAAGAGTTAAGAACCTCTTTTCAGTGGGAATTCTCTATGAATAGGGTGTATTAGATATTAAGGCTTCTTAAAAACCTAATTAGCTCTCGCATAACGTAGAGGCTTCACAGATCTTAAGAGATCCCGCAATATGTGAAGTTTTTGTCCACTTTGAACATTTTTTTTTT
The DNA here is from genome assembly GCA_011801015.1 of Ardeotis arabs. Lineage (NCBI taxonomy): Eukaryota > Metazoa > Chordata > Aves > Otidiformes > Otididae > Ardeotis > Ardeotis arabs. The sequence continues at coordinate 37,102 of JAAGAY010122871.1, forward strand.
TTTCCTAATAAAAGCAGGTATAGATTCTTTCTCCATGCTTTATTTTGTCATATTGTCTTTTTTGGTGTAATATGTCATGGCACTTTTTTTTTTTTTTTTTTTTTTTTTTTTTTTTTTTTTTTTTTTTTTTAGTTTTCCTCTTGTTTCTGGCATACTAGATTCAGCATTAAGATAATGATACGCTCTGAGTCCTCTAGGAAAATGAAAACTAGGCTAGAGAGATCTTAGGGGCTGAAGTACATACAATGTTACGGTTTCCTGATAATTGGTTAAGAATATGTCTCTTACTCAAGGCGAGTTATGTCCCTGATGTTTAAAAATTCACCAGTGAACTTGAAAATGTAAAAGGAAGTGGCTTTTTTGAAAGAAAAGGCAAGCAAGGATTAAAATCCTAACGATCCACATTCTCTAACGTAAAGTTGATACTGCAATTGGTGATTTTTTTTTTCAAGTCCAAATTGCTTATGTACACCTGATTGATGTGCATGCTTACTTTCTTTTTGTGACCTTTTAAATGTAAGCGTTACATCTTAAGCTATCTGCAATGATGTAGAACAGAATTGTTGCTGGAGCTCTTTGTACTTGAATTTTTACATTTGTTTCACGTGCATCCTGCCAGGTGCCTTAAAGTGTGATTGTTGAATTCACTGGACTTTCATATCCCTTGTGAAATTTCAATAAAGTACTTGTGCTGGTGTGGCTGTCAGGGAAGTGCCGTGCGCATGTGTGGAACGGGCACAAAAGGACGTGAATGTTGTCTGGTACAGCCCTTCAGCGATGTGAGCGTATCGCGTTTGTTTGAATTCAGGTGAAGAGTGTTTAGTTATCAACTCACTTCAATTTACAAGTATTTCTTAATTTTCTTAGAGGTATGTGGGCCAGCCTTTTTGAAAGGAACACGCTCTGCATTTTTAGTCCACGTGAACATGTGTTATGGAGCTGTGTGATATTTATTATTAATTGCCCTGTTACATGTGTGAATCTTCAGAATGCTCTTACATCTGAGAGGGAAGGTCGCTGTTTTTCTTCTGAACCTAGATCAGTAATCCTTCACATATGAATTGGGGTATGAGGAGACATTTGATGCCTTATTACCCTTTCAGAAACACTTAACTGGTAGTACACTGAAGAAGATAGTACGCTTTGTGATGGGAATATAAAAAATTATTTAGCAAATACTGAGTCATGGTTGTCTCTGTCAAAAAGGCAGAAACTGTTTTTTTTCATTTTTGTTACTTTACATATTTAACAGAATGTGAAGAGTCTGCTGTCTGTTAAAATTATTTGATAATCCTTATAAACGGTAACATTTTATTTTTAGTGGCCGAGCAGAGCTGGGGCACTTACACTAATTTCATCGTATTGGAGTGTCAGAGTCTGAAAAAGTGAAGTACAAAGTAACGTAAAGTCTGAAAGCTGTTGCCAAAACTTGTCATAAAGAGAACTGAATGCAGGATTTAAGGCCAACAAAATTGAAACTTAGTCACCACACAGAGAGGCGATGTGTTTAAATTGGCTTGTTTTGGCAATGATTCTAAAAGAGAAAATGGGCTGTAGTAATTTATAGAAGCAACTTATGTGACACATGGAACCCAAGACATGTTTTGGCTAAAATTCAAAGTGTACTTTAAAAGTTTAAAATAAAGATTCTTACTTTTTGTCTTTTCAATTACAGAAGAAACAGAGGGAAGGAGAATTCTTGGGGTTTGTTGCCATTTGCTTCAAAGTAACATTTCTCTAAATTTTGGGTAAAATTCTAGCAAGTGAACAATAAAGTGTGTGTGTGTGTTCTGGCAATGTTGACCTTCCTGGTAACCTGTTTCTACCCTAACACAGGGCAGATTTGATATTTTTAAGATTTTATGAGGCTTATTGGTGTTTGATGTAATTCAAACATACATTTATTCAGTTATTTTTCTCTCACACTGGTGCAGTATCAATAGTCCAATAAAGCTAGTACTCCCAAAGTAGCGTGCAAGATTTTATGCCTCACCACACAGTGATGTCTCCTTTCCTTCTCTTAATAGTTTTAAAATAGAGGGAGGCAGATTCAGATTAGATATTAGGAAAAAATTTTTTACACTGAGGGTGGTGGCACACTGGCCCAGGTTGCCCAGAGAGGTGGTGGATGCCCCATCCCTGGAAACATTCCAGGCCAGGTTGGCCGGGGCTCTGAGCAACCTGATCCGGTTGGAGATGTCCCTGCTCCTGGCAGGGGGGTTGGACTGGGTGGGTTTTAAAGGTCCCTTCTCACCCAAACCATTCTGTGATTTTATGATTCTAAAATACAGCCAGTCTCAGCGCTAGCGAATACTTGGAAAATGAGGGGCTGCCTTGCCCGGCCTGTCACATAGCCCTGACTTTGGCCTTGTCGGATTCTCGTGCTCTCCCCTGCGCTCTGCCAGCACTGGTGGTGTTCTGGCCCAGTGCCGAAATACTTCTGTGAGCTAATCTGGCCAGAAACCAACAAGGGTTTTTGTTTGTTTGTTTTTTTAATGGGTCCGTTTTCTGCTAGTTTCTCCCTGAACTAGTTTACTTGCAGGACACTGCAAAACACTTGTGCTGGGATGATGGAAACAGCCTTAAAAGCTGGGCTATGGGCGGCGGGGCCCGCGAAGCATTAGGGGAAGCAGGATGGCCCCCTTTGGGTGGCAGCCAGCCCACAGTTGTTAGGTAGATAGCCTTGTGTTTGCATACACCGAACTTGACTCGTAAGCTGTTGTCTGGCAATGGTTCCTGCATCAAAATCCCTTGTGAGGAGCCAGTCGGTGTTGCTTGGCTGTTGGAAGGCTTTACTTTGCACGAGGAGATTTTGAACTGCTGTAGCTGGCGTGTTGGCTCACGGGTCTGCTGGAAGCTGTGCCGGAAGGGGCGGTGGTGACCGGCTCTCTGCGGCACTAGGGAATTGAAGGTTTCTGGTATCCTTCCACTTTGTATTCTTACTCACCTGTCATAATAAACTTGGAGTATTTGCCCTGATTTTAATGTAAAATCATTAGCTTCTGTGTTCTCACTAAATATCCCTAGAAATTTGCTCTTAATTTTAAGGTGTGAATTTTACAGGAATGAAGTTGTGAGACTGTTTGATACTTTGTAGAATAAGAGAATTTTAAAACATCCTGGGAGAAGGAATGTAAAAACAATAATTAGTTATTGATTGCTACTTGCTTTTTGACTATAGACTACTCAAGTTAATATTTGGAAGTGTTTAATACTGTGTTATTACTGTAGGAAGGATAATTACCAGGTAAAGGTGCTTTTCACCACCGAAAGACTGTCTACTACGTTTTATTGGCTTTCAGCGTTTTCTAGCTGTAACCTACAGAACTGCTGTAACAGCATACTTTGAGAAGCAGCAGCAATTTTTTTTTTGTTTATTCAAAGTGCACCTTGTCCCCATTTAAAAAAGGAATAAAAGCATGAGTGCACTTTGTTAACAGCGACAAGTATGTCAGTTCCAGCTGTAATGTTGTTAGAGAGTGAAGCCAATTTCAAATGGGGTGACTTGAATATAAATTTCACTTCTAATTTCTCCATCAAAGTACTGCTTCTGAAGTGTGTATGGTTTATAACTGTGTTTTATTAAGAGTGTTTTAGCTCATGTAGCACTTGTAACAAGAAAAGCATTGAAAACTCACATTTCTATAAAGAGTGTGATATTTAGGATTTAAGCCAAGGAGAAATGTTACACAGTCCAACCAGCCTATGGAGTATTAAATGAAAAGCTAGCAGAAGAAATAGAAGGAAGAGCAGTGAAGTCTTCAAACAGGAAAAGTCTTTCTTTTGGTTAAGAAGTAAAGTTGGAGAAATCTCAACATCTTTGCTAGCAAATGTAGATATTTCTGGACTCATTTCCCCCAGACTCGTATCCTCCTAGATTTAGCAGTTATTTTCTGGAATAGAAAAATGTTATTTTTTTCAGTTAGTGTAGTACTACTTTAAGTTCTTTTCAGAATAGCTGGATGTTTGTGCTAAATTAGCAATGTTAAACTGTTGTAATTATTCTTTGGCATTTAAATACCACAGGGCTGAACAGGGAGTCATGACTACTCTCGAGCTGTTAATTCTGTATTACCGGTCCTCCAAAGGTGTAATTTTGTTGTTGGAAGGTAGTCTTCCCAGACTTAGAAGCTGTAACAACATGGATATGCTAGCAGAAGAATGTTAAACGCAGATAATCCTGGAGTGCAGCAGAAATGAGTAGGTCAGCTAATACCTTCTGCTTATGAGGGAAGAAACCAGTGAATACAGCGTCGGGCAACTTATTGCTTCAGGGAGCTGCGGTGAGACATCTTGGTTCAACGGGAGAACAGCCTTTCCTGTACATAAAGGGAAACAGCAGAGATGGCTAATGAACAGAAACAAATGGGGATTGAAGGTGAACGAGGCTCCCCAGACATCTCGGTTGCTGCAGTGCTGCTGTGTATTCCTGCAAGGCCCGTTAACATCAAGCAGCCGTCTTCCTTCCACCTCGTTTGTTGATGTGGGAGCCTGAGCTGCGTCGTATTGGCTTTCCAGCGTTGTGGGCACACCGTCGCTTACTGCCACGCACGCTAAGGGAGCTGTCAACACAAAGCCTGCCTGACTCAGCAGGCAGCTAACAGCCCAGGCAGCAAGGAGCTTGATTCAGCTGATAGTTGGGCAGATATAATGATATCTGGGAAATTTAAAGGCAGATTTCTCTCCTTTGACAGAGAATCTCATATTTTCTTAGTTTGAGAATGAGGCTCAAAAATACCAATAACATCTCTGTCAAAGAAGTGGTTGTAAGAAATGTCTCAATGTCTCTAAATACTTCATGAAAGTTTTTAATAGGTTGCTTTACTTTAAACCTGTTGTTCTCCATGCATAAAATAATCAAAGAGAACACATTTTACTGTAGGTAACTCTCTTACTGAGGGAGCACGTGCTGCCTTTCCCTTGGCCAAACCAGCAGGGCACTTCATGGTGCTGCAGGGCAAATGGGGAAGCCCTAACCTTGCGAAAGCTGCTTGCTTGGATGAAAATAAAGTAGTATGGAAAGTTTCTTCTTGATTTTTGGCAGAAGAGAGAGATAAGTGAGTCAGGTTGTAATAACTACCTAAGTCAACATTTGCTGTATTTCTTCTATTGTTTTTTCACATGTAACTTAGAGGTAGCCTACCACATCTCTGGCTTAGATGAACAGATGTGCAGTGCTTGCGTGTATCCATTAAGCATTCTTCACTGTTTAAATACTGAACAGATAAACTTTGTTTTTGGAGTTAAAAGATGACGTCTAATGCTGATGTGTTCATTTAATAGACACTTTTCCCCAGCTGAAGGAAAAGAGCCAGAATTCTCTTGCGAAGAACTTATGTTCACACAACCCCTGATGTGTAACTTCTCTTTCGTTCGGTATTGACTGCGTATCTGTATGTATCTTTGTCCAGTCATAGAAGTGCAAACGTGGAATTGCATTGCCGTTTCCTTGGCTGTACTGTGTACTCTACTGGCCATTTTACTTAGTTTAAAATCCTGGCACACTAAGATGCAAGATTTTTATAAGATTTTTATCTGGTAATCTTTATTTCTCCTCTGGTTCACCTGCATGAACTCAAAAATTCAAAATATATGATGTTTCTCACAAATGTATTGTTTCAGCTTTTTTTTATTTATTTAATTTCCTTCCTCTGCTGTTAAACTTCTTGATATGTCAGAGAGTCTCTTTCTCCTTAAAAGGTCTGAGTGTTAATTACTGCATTAGTGGTCTTCCAAATATCAGCAAAGTACTTTTAATTTGTTGCAATTGGGTAATTTTAATGGTACGTGTATAAAGATGTGTGACAGTCATCAGTGCCGTGGAAGGACCTCAGGTGGATCTCGGAGTTTGTTTTCAAGAGCATCAGTGTTTGCTGGACACCTTGTGATGCAGTAAAGGACTGGAAGCACTTTTTCTTAACGTTTTTGGACCCTTTAGAAAAGCTGTCACGCTTGCGGCGTTCCCTTTGCTGCCGAGAGTTAGTGGCTCAGCAACGCGCTGCGTAACTCGGGGTGTATTGTTTAGCGGTGCCTGAACTGGCAGGTTTCGGTGCCGCTGTGACGCGGTCGGTAACAGTAGCTGCTGGCTGTGAGACTATATTTGAAGATTTTTGGCCTGGTGAGTGCGGTCTTGTGACACTGGCCTTGATTTGGTGTATGTATAAATACATATATATTTTAAAGTGTGTGGTTATATAAAGCTGTTGAGTCATAACTGAAGTAACCACAGGAAAATTTCCCAGCAGAATGGATTATTATGGTAGCGAGTATGGTAGGGCTGAGACTTGCTTCTTAGAGCTGTTCAGTCCAACACCTCTGGGTCAGTACCGGAGAACAAGAAGTGTGATGCCATGTAATAGCAGTTTAACTGTCTCTGTGTTTGCATGTGAATAAAAGCTCTGGGTTACATCCCTGCTGAAGGCTTGGTCTCTAAACTGCTTTCCTTTATTCACGTTTGTAACCAGGGGGGGTTCAAAACATACTCTATCTATACACACACGTAAATATTATTTACATACAGGATATAGTCCATGAAGATTAGCATTTTCATTTTTCTTTTAGATTTTTAACCTCAAATGGGATAGAAGAATAATATTAAAGCTTGTATTAGTAAAGGGAATTTTTTTTTTTTTCAGGGCCAAAGAATAACTTTACTGTGTAGTGCTCTGAACACCTTTATGGATTTGTAAGGGATTTTTTTTTTAAAAAAAAAACCAAACTAGTTTAAATGCTAATTTTTGTAGTTTTTGTCATTAGCTAATGCTTGAACTGTCTGAATAAACATACACAAATAACAAATGTATTGCATACAGCACATTACATACGGTATTGAAAATACACTCTCCTCTTTGAACTGTCCCGGATGCGCTTTCTCTGGCGTGGTGGGTGTAGCAACGTGCGGTTTTCTGGGTTAGTACAGTTTGGGTGGGAAATGCCAGTTCCAATTTTATTTTGAGCAGATTGTATTGTATTTGAAGGGTCCAGGTCACGCCAGGTCACTCGGTGTGTTTAGTGACATGATTTAGTGTTTAGGAAGCAGAGGATACAAGGAAATAAAAGCAGGTAATGTCTGACGTTTCTGTAAGACCGCTGCTATTACAGGAATTAATAAGCTAATGTTATTGTTCTAGGGAATACGTGGGCCTTATTACAAGAAATGAATAGGATTGTTTGTGAAATTAAGTTAAAAGTAGCAATTGCCTTTTTTAATAGCAAATTGTATTTAGGTAATGAGTGGAAACAAATCTAAAACATACTTGACAGTTATACAGGAACTATATTACCGGTACTGACTTTGGATGTTAATAGACACTGTTAAAACAAATTAAAGCTTGTCATCAGTTTTCCTAAACCAGCGTGATTTGAATTTTTTTCCGCCCTCCATTTTCTTCTGACTTTATGCAAGTACTTTGTTGTACTAGAAAAAGTTCAAGTGTACATTCTGAGGTTGTATTCTGATCTGAGAAAATACTGTTCTTGCAAATAATTTTCTATATGAATGTGTAGGTTTTAAACAGCTTCCCATAAAGAGAGAATTTAATTTGCTGATATGTTTTAGGTTACAACTAATTATTAAAACCTGTCGATGCTAATTTTGGTTTAAGTTTTTGGTTGTTGCCCAGGCAAGTTGTGTACTTGCTGTACATTCCTCTCATCTGAATAACTTTGTTCTACAGAAGTTTTAGTTGTGACTGCTTGTTCTGGGGATAGAAGCTAACTTAGTGTAGCACACTTATTGCCTTATCTTAAAGTAATTTCCACAATAACTGGTGTAGTGAGTGTTTATTCTTTGCCATGTCTGATAATCATACTCTGGGATCTCCAGGATAACCAGTGTTTCAGAAATGCAAGTTAGTTTATTTACTACTAATAATCACTGTTGATATTTCAAACAGATCTTACAAACTGATCCTTGCAAAGAAAAATATTCGGGTGGAAGCTGGTGTTTTACGGGTGATAGCTGGGGTAAGGGATGCCTCCCCAGGGCAGCCCCTGCGGCGGCTCCCTGTGCTGTTAGAGGCCGGTAGTTAAGAGCCTCAGCGGCACGGTTACAGGCCTGGCTGGCAGCAGGGAAGGAGATGGAAACTAACAGGTAAGCCCAGGAGAAATCACACTTAGACCACACGATGGATTAAGTGTTCAGTCTGCAACTCCGTGGTTCAATACAGGGAGGAGAGTGAGCGGTGTCATGCAATTTAATGAAATTATCTTGGGAGGTTTCCTGAAGGAATTGTGAAGTCCAGAGTTTGTAGCAGACAACTCTGACTCAAGATAGTGTTTCTGCGACAGGTCCATCGCACTGGATATATCACATCTCTGCAGCAAAGGGTGCCGCTACTGAGCAGTTCTGTTACTGGGGAGGAACTTCGTATCCATGTGCTGTAAGGCAGTCAGTACGTTCTCCAAGTAACAGTATGGATTGAGATTGGAAGTTTCTCATGATTATTCTATTTTCCCCGTGCTTGAAGTATACTTTCCCTTGCCTTTCCTTTGGGGGCAGTGGGTGGGTGGAGAGAAAGCCCTCTACATAGCTTGACATGGAAGTGATTTGTCTTTTACCTAATTATAACGTTGCATCTGCAGTTATTCCAATGGCACTGAAGTGGTTAGACTGTTGATAGGTTGCCTGGGTTTCATTTCTCTTCTCAGTGTGATGAATGCCCCTAACTGTGTATTTTAATCCCACTACATGATGTGTATTGTCAGAGCTGCTTGGTTTTGAGTGGTGGTGTCTGCCCCAACCCCTCTGCCCCGCCAGGTAATAAATGTGTGGAACTGTGTCTTGTCTTTACTTGGTTATCTAGTTACTTGCAAATTTCAGGTACTTTGTTAAAATATAAATTATTTTATTATGTTATTATGTTATTAAAAATATGAAGTCTACAATAAAATTTAGAAATATTTTCTACTTGGAATCACCAAGAAGAGGCTGACAACTAGTCTTAACCTATTGAAATTTACAATTTTTAATTGAGATGGTATTTCTTAAATAATATTTCTCTTTGCATATCCTAGCTAGAAAGTCTAGACCTAAAATATAGTTTTGTAGCATACTTCCCAATAGACCGTTGCAATATAGACTCTAAGAGTAGACTGATTTGTTTGGGTGTCTGAGATGCAAACTACAATCAACACTTATGGTTTGTGCTCTAGTTCTTTTTTTTTTTTTTTTGGCAATTGATTTCAGTTGTTGAATCTTATCTGAAGGAATATCATTACTCTGAAGCAAAATTGGATAAAGAAGCTATAGAAGATGAAAACTCATACCTTGAGTACCTAGTATAGCAATCCACAGTGTGATATTATTATGTTGGGGTGGTCAAATCATTTATTTAATCAACATCATAGCAGATGGTAACCCTATAAAGTATATCATCTTGTTTACATGGACGTTAGAGCCTGTGTCTCTTGAAATAAGTGAAAAATATGGTCATCTTTGTCTTATACCAGCAAGAAAAACAACTTTCATTTCAGTTTGATTGTAAGATACAATTTTTTTTCATTAGATGAATCTTTGAACGTCTTCCTTCTTTAGAAGGAATGCATGTGTTGAAGTAATGAGACAACAGGTTTCTTCAGCTTTTCTTGTAGAAGAGCTTGAAATGCTCACAGTGCTGTCTTAAAAGTGACATCAAGCAGAGCATTTTTAGAATTCAATGCATAAAGCCAGAAAGCGTCCTCGTGGCTGCATGGCCCAGTCTTCCTGAGGTGAGCGAGGAACACTCAGCCTTTCCTGCGGCCTGGCTGGGGTCCCGGCTTCGGGCTGTGCTCGGTCCGCCCAGGGCAGGGGCGATGTCCCGCTGGTCCTCCCCGGCACGGCGGTGGTGAGTGCAGCGGGGTGCCGTGGCAGCCAGACCAGCCCCAGGGAATGTGCCCGAAGGAAGATCAGACTTGGGGAGTGACTCTAGTTAAACTGCGGCCTACCTGCTGTGGAAATGGCTGCCTTTGGGTGAGGACTACGAAATCAACTCGTGAGTCATTTCAGTTACTTTCCATCCCCAGTGCCTACTAAAAGGAGGAAGTGGGGGTAGAATCTCGCTGTACCTCTGTCTGCCTGACTGGCCTGTGTCTGTGTTACTGACCTTTGTAACACACAGTTGCTGAATTTCCCCCTTTTTTGCATTGCCTAAACACATTGAGATACTGCAGCCTTTGCGTGGGTAGCACGTTTTCCAGTGCCCTGCTAGCTGTCACAGCTTTCCTGTGCCCTTTAACATCTGTGATAAATTAGTGGGTACTAATTGGACACTGTGTTTCCTGGTGGAAGGGTTATACAAAGGTGATGATCCTCCTAGTTCCTCTGTTCTGTTTTGTGTTTCCCAGGAAAACGCTTGAACCATTTTGATTACACTTTTGCTTTGAGACCCAGTAGAATTTATTGCCACAGATGACTCTTGTGTTCTTTCTTACTGTGATTTCCCCACCTCAGGCTCTCCTCCCACCTGGACGGTGTACCTTAAGCTCCTGGCTCCTTCGCTAGAGCTACATTGGGCTGTGTTAAAGTATGCGTTGTTGGTTTGTGCCCAGCCTGCTAGAGCTTCTCTGGGTCTTTGTTGCACCGTTTGGGTGTTTTTCATCTGTCATTGGTGGAAAAAACCGTAGCATACAAATCAGAACAGATTCCCTGAGTGCCACCGTGGAGGCATCTCTGGTTCCCCGGCTGGGCATTGCTGGCTTGCCGGTTCTCTGCGTGTTTGGCGCATGCGGTGTTCCTGAGGGGTGAAGGCAGCAGAGAATGGTGTGCCAAGTCAAACCCAGATGTCGAGTGGCAGTAAGTCAGAGTGCAAGTGTTCTGTGTGCAGCGTGTGAAATTCTTCCTCGTACCCCTCCGGGAGCTGCTGAAGTGTGGGTGCGTGTGCCTCCTGTGCAAGTTCTGGTTAAAGGGCAGGTCTAGAAGCGAGGCTTCAAGAAAAGCAAAAATGCTGCATGGAAAGGAGACACCTGGTAGAAAAGAGGAAGCGTGTTGGTACTCCTGACTGCTCTAGCCAACTGTACCGGGCTGTTTCAGAAGAAAGAAGTCTGGGAACTGTTTAGAAATTAGTTTTCCTCCCCATCTTAAACTGTTAAATTTTAGTTTAGAGTGATTTCTTTAAACAACTTATTTGCATTATTCAAATGGCAGAGCTAAAATAGGAGAATTTTTAGCTATACGCGTGCCGATTTAGCCAAACCTTAACATAGGTCCTCGTGTCCCACTGACTCAAATTTTCGAGTGACATGTTTTACCGGTGAGAGGGCATGCATCTGAATGCTCCATACATAACCAGTATCTACTGACATATTTCCCACATGGGTTGATGTCATGTACTGTGTTTTAGGCTTCCCCAAAGACTTTGTCTTGCAGTAAAATATTTTTTGCCCCCCCCATCTCTTTTGAAAGGAAAGCAATGGCAGGCTTGTTATGATAATCACTGGATTACTCACGCTGTTGTTTCTGGCAGAACGCAGTCGCTTGTGCCAAAAGATTACTTTTGCCTTTGTCAGTGCCAGCCACGACTTTTTGCTCAGCTCCTGGATCGCTTACAATGGAACAACAATAATGCTGGCAGCTGCAAAAATGCAGCAAACTTCTACAAACTGCTGCCTCAATGCAGTGGTGGATTTTCCTTTTCAAAGGGTGTTCTCCAGCCTTGAGGATCCTTCCTGCAGTACACAAAAGGTGTCTATAGTTTTTATCTGGCGATGGTACTGTACTTTCAGTTGAACAAGCCTTCTACATACTGTATTTGTCAAAACAGTATTTTGAAGCTTCATAAAACCCATTTCTTAAGGAAATAGCGATTACAACACTATGGCTCCACAGGTAGTTATTTACAGTATTTCCTTGCGTTGTATTCTGTAGTGGGGCCAGTCTGAGATACATGCATGACAATTTTATATTTCATGTGGCAGCATTTCTAATTGTTGGCTAGACAGTACACGAGATACGTCTTCTGATACTGAGTTAAAGGTCTCCCTGTTTTTTCCTTCCCCTTTCTCTTTTGAGCTGTAACCTGGATTTGCATAAAGGGAACCGGTTCTAAAAGAACCGTTACAGAGTTTAAGAAGATTCCTGTTTTAGTAGGGCAGACACCATGTGTCTCTGTGGGGTTGGTTTTTTGGTTTTTTGTTTTGTTTGTTTTTTTTTTTTTTTTAAGCCATTGAAATATAACCAGTTTATCTTGCCTTTCACCCCCCCTTATGCTAAAATATCTTGCATGTCATGTAAATACCAAGTAGGGGAAATAATTTTGCACATTTTGCAATACTTAAGCAAGACATGAGAGCGAAGAGTAGATAACAAGTATAGGTTTCCCAGTATGTGCTGCAACATTTAGTACTTAAGATGCAGGATAAATGAGGCTGTGCAAAAAGCCAGGCTAACATCTTTGTGCTTGTTTTGTTACTTATGCTAATTTCTTATGGATTGGGTAGGGCAGGCACTGCAGACTTGCAAATCTTCTTGACTTTTTGTGCTCCTGTTCTCAGCAGCTGCAGGTGTCCAAATGAGTAGGTTGCTTTGTAGCCAGCTTCATTAACAAGGGAACTGTTCATCTTACATTTTGTTTTTAGAAATACTGCTTTAAGTGTACGGAAGCGGATGAATTTGCTTTCGGGTTGCACCAGAGCGCACGATGCTTTTGCTATCTTTTCTTATAGGTCTGTATTTTTCTTTTTGTTGGTAGGTATGGATGAGCGAACAGGTGCCACATCCTGGGGAACAAGCGGTCAGCCAAGTCCTTCCTACGAATCTTCAAGGGTAAGGTTCCCCATCATAATTCATAGTGAAAGCTTATGGGAATGTACAGTGAAAATGAGCAGATGATGTGGCAATGGTTTTGAAGGGTAAGCTCCTTTCAATACACAGATTAGCATCTTTTAGAGACTTTATGACTTTGATATGCTGCAATAGCGATTCAGATTTCTAAGGCTAAAAACCATACAGGTTAAGAATTTATGAAAATAAACTGTACATGAGTGTATACGTGGGTGGTGAGCATGTTTGATTTACCTTATGGTCAGAAAATGAAAATAGAAGTTGTGTTACTTATTCAGGAGCCAATTTGTTGGCGCAGTGTAGGCAACGCTTGCCTCTCCATTAACATTAGCCAGCTATAGTATGTGCTGTGTCATGATGCCGGAGAGACGCTTCTCTTTTTAAATACCTTCCTCTTCTTCCTGTTGCAGCTTCATCCATCCTGCTTATTGAGCTGCAGGTTTTTGATAGTACCTAATATCCTAAAATAACGTTGCCTTTTTAAAACCCAACTCACTGGTCAAAAGCAAGCTTTCCCCTTAGTAAATCACATTCCCTTTCACCTGCTCCATTTTCTTTTTATGAATATCTACTCCATAAAAAGCTATTGAGGTAAGTACCTAATGAATTAATTACTAGACGTACACAGCATAACTGATAGGCCCAGTCTAAATAACCTGCTCTGATTTCAGTACCTTTGAGCCAGAGAGCTGCGTTGGCTCTCGCAGCCTTGCAGCGTTCTCTTGCTGTGGCGTGCAGTGGGTAGGCTGCAGGGTCTTGCCCAGCTCACTGGAGATCGTTAAAATATCTCTCTGAATTCGTAAGAGAGCATTAGAAAGATTTATCACAAAGTCCTAATTTTTCCATTGATCTGTGGTAAATAAATTATAATAAAACGACAGAAGAACTTTATAGGTTACAGAAGTATTTCTGTGCAGCATTTTAAAATGTCCTGCATAATTTGAGGCATGAAGCCCAGCCTTTAGATGCCTTTTTTATATTTGAAATGGAATCTTATTGAGCAGCTTCAAGTAAATCTTATTCTTACGTGATCAGCAACTCATGATGTTGCTGATCAATTTTAATCAATCATGAGTTAAGCTGACCTAACTGGAATTTGAGCTTGGGATTCATCAGCTCTGTGGACATATTTAACTTCTTTTTTTCACGTTAGAGGATCAGCCAGCTAACATTCCATTAATGTAAAGTCAGGGTGCCCGGTGTGTTTGTTTTGTTATGTTTTTTGTTGGTGTTTTTGCTTGTTCCATAACTGAAGATCATGACTAGGAAATTTAAACACTGGTCAAGAATCAAACCTTCCACAAATTATACCGTTATACCCCGAAGCTGGTAATAAAGGCAGATGCTAGTGCTCTAACAGAGGTACAGCAGAATCAGAGAGAGAGGTCAGTGCTGTTTGGCTGTATCATTAAGAAAAGCAAATCTAAACGTAGGTTTGTCTTAAGTCCTGTGGAAGGCTTCAGGAATAAGACAGATGTTAAATTCCTGTAAGTGTCAGGTGTCCCTCTCCCCCAGCAATTGTAACTTGGACTTTAAATAGTTTATATTTACAAAAAAAAAAAAAGATACTGACAGAAAAAAAAAAATATCTTCCCAGCAAACAATTCTTGCTGAAACATAATTTATGTTAGAACAGTTTCAGCTAAAGCCAGTTGGATTCTAGCCAAACTGAGTATACTGGTAATAGTCGATGGAGTCTATCCCCAGAATGTTCCTGAAGTATTTCCTCCTCCGCTGGCTAAGTGCAGAGGATTCTTCTCTTGCATGCTAGCGACTTGAGATGATACTGGGAGTTCATTCTGGAGCACCAGTTATTTACAGCTTGTGATGGTTTTTTTGTTGTTGTTTTGGTTGTTTAGGGTTTTTTTTAAAGAAAATATGTTCATTTTTGTTTAAACTGGAGCATACTGTTTTAATTGGTCTTTCTTAATTCAAGCTAAATACATCATAAAGGATGTTTAATTTTAGAGAGTTGGCAGTTAATGCTATCTGGTTTGGGTTTGTTTTTTTTTTTGAAAGAGAGAGACTTTGAAAATACTGACAGGTAAATTTATTTCCCTACTTGTATTTGTGGTTGAATTTGATTTTACAGTATGGCTTTGTGTGTATCAGTACAAAATTCAGAACAGGAGCAGATGGAATACTTGCATACAGACTCTTTTGATTTATAAATAAAAAATGAAATAATCAGGTTCACCTCTTCCCGCTGTCTCCTAAAACAATATTTGGTATGTTTTGCCTTCTCTCTTAAAAAAAACCCAACATTTGTTTCTGTAGTATTGAGATGGTAAAGTTTTCTTCACTTCGATAGGGGATTTTTGTCTAAAGGCAGCAGAAATCCTGTAGGGGGGAAAAATTCCCAATAGTCCTAAATTCTAGTGAGAGGTTATTGTAAGTTGAATATTTTTACAGATGTCTTCCTACACTAACTTTCTTTTTGGAAAACCTGCTAGATGATATAAATTTAGGAGCAAGTCTCACATTAGCACAGAACGTGACGTTAGATTGTCCATTAAATTTCTCCATGGTGTCACCTTAGCTGTGAGCTGTTGGCTCCACAGCCCTGAAGCGTTGGTCCCGCAGCAGTTCCTGACGGGATCCGTCACGGTAGCGGACAATGCTGGTAGGTTTAGATTTTCCTGAGAGCCCAGCGTGTTTGGGTTGTCTTAGGAGGTGTCAGCCTCTGCTCAGCTTTGACAGATTACAAACCATGTGCATCTCCGTGGTTTTATGGGGTGTATCATCGTCATGCCCCGAGGAAGGCCTGTCCCGCAGGGCCAGGATAGATACCGTGCAGAAATGATGTGAAGTGGCGACCCAAAGGAGCTCAGGGGGTTGGACCGAGGAATGCAGGTCTTTGCCCAGGCCTTCAATACACCGAAAGATTTGGCAGTGGGAGGGGGAAAAACCTGACTGTCTGGGGAGGCCCTGCATGAAGCAATGAAGAATAGTTGTACGGGATGTCGTGTAAATGACAACAGTTTTCTTTTAAAGAAAATGGAATTTGTTTTACAAGAACTGCATTCCTGTGTTTTCCTCCCCAAAAAGTAATGAACGCTAAAAATACATACTGTCTGTATATAGAAGTGGTAGTGGCTGGGAGGCACAAATGGGTTCATACCGTTGCAAAAAAAAAATAGAACAAAGGAAGTTCCCTTCTGCACTGAGATCCCTGAAAAAGCACTGCTCTTCATTTGCCAGTCGAAGTCAACTTTGCATGCATACATTTTGAGGAAGATGTATGGTTTTTTTTTTTGGTTTTCTTTCAGCTAATAAGATGTTACACTCCTGGTTCAGAATTTTGCATAAAGATAAGTTCTGGCTGCTGCTTCATGTGCTGCCAGATCAGATGGCTCTGCGGAAGGGCTAACGTGTGGCTCTGTGTTGTAAGGAGATCAGAGGTTCTCAGCAGGCAGGGCAAATGATACGCTTACCCGTGTACGTTCGTAGGTTATTCCTTGTGGTGATTAACACACAGAGTCTACATAAGTTAAAATTGTCTTACCTGTTCAACTTTAACTTCAAAATCCAGTGCTTGTTCCCACAATTTCAATATAGAACATTATTCTTGTCCTAACTGTTCTTACTGCTTCCCTGTCACAGGAAAATGGCAGTCTTCATGGAAAAAGCTCAGACCTCTCCACGGACATAGAAAAGTTGAAACCTCAAGAGGTACCGCTTGTTCTTTTTATCTCGTGTGCAATTTTTTTTAATTTATGTGTAGCCTGCTACTGGAGTTTTCTTTTAAAGGTCACAATACAGTGACCGAACTATTTGAGAATTTAAGTTGTTGGCCCAGTATTGGCTGGCATTTCCACAGATGCATAAAGATAAGTGGTTTTCAGTTAAATAGAATTGAAATTTGGTGATAGTTAAGTTACATACCTGTTAAAGGCTAATTAAATAAGATGGTAGGAGACTGACTAAAGCAGATCTTCCTTTCCCACCTCCTGCTGAAGGTCTGTTCAGGTCAGTATAGGTGGTCTGATTGCATCCAGCAGTGATGTTTAAGGAAAGAGTGTAAGTATGGGGCAAATATTTTGCCACCTTTACTGTTGTACTCTCCCGACAAAGCCCAGCACGTAGGGGCTTAGGAGATTTCCTGGGCAGCACCAACCTTTTGGATATTGTTCTTATAGCTGTTGGTGGACTTGTTCTCTGAGAGTTGTGAATTTTTCTGACTTTGATTACAATTTTGGCAATAGTTACAAGTGTTTTGTGGAAAAAAAAAATGGATGTTTTTGTCTTAAGTGTGCTGATCAGTGATTTAACTGATTTCCACCACGTTCCTGTGTTCTGAATAGTAATGATTGGTTATTACTGATGTACCTCATAATTTATTATTTTTCCCCCCCACAAACGTTTTTATTTTACATACCACTTGTATGTCTCTGCTCATCTCAACCAAACTGAAGAATCGTAATGTGTTGGTCTCTGCTTGTATAGTAACTTCTAAGCTGTTGTAGTTCTTGGTGCTGTTCTCTGAATCTTTCTGCGTCTTCTGTGTAACTGAAGAGTCAGGGTGATGCCGGCTGCATGCATTAGTCAGGATGAGGGTATGCCATGACGGAATTACACCTTCGTTCTCTGTTCCTTTCTTTCTTGTTCCTAAGTCTTGCACTTTTGAACCGTCACTGAGCTCTGAAGTGATATTGTTTCAAAAACTGTGTAGAAAAAGAGTAAGATTTTTTTTCTTACATTGTACAGCAGTTACCATGTTGTTAAGACACTGAGTTGTTTTTAATGTGTTTCTCTTGTATTTATTTACACCAAATTTTGTCTGCTCTTTTATTGGCAATTTCATGGAGAACTTGCTTTGCAACTCTACACTAACGTTTACTTAGGATGATTTTAAAATGTTTTTTGTTATCAGCAAACTTTATTATGTCTTTGTTCACCCAGTCTTTATGGTTTTTTTGTGGAATTGTTGGAGAATGTTGGTCTGGGTACAGCTTTTAGGGGAAGTGGGTAACTTTTCACTATGAAAACTGGACGTACATCAGTGCTTGGGCTGGGGTGTTTGTAGATGTGCTTATTTGATCAGTAGTTAATTCACAAAAGATCCTTCTCTCGTATCCCGAAGCAGTTCAATTTAGGAGTCTCTGGTAATACCTTATTAGAATCTAAAATATTCTTATTTCAGCAGTGTTCTGAACTAACATTGAAGGCTGGGAATCACTGCAGGCTTGCGAAAACCTTACGCGCGAGCCTTGCCCTTTCATTAGCTAACGGTGTTGAATGGCGTTCTAACGCTGCGAGAGCTGCGGGTGTCTGTGTTCGACTGGGCTGGGACGGTCTCAAGTTTGTGAGAAGGCGCAGACTGATAGATCGGTGACTTCTGTGGGCAACATCTCTTCTGCCCAGGCCAAATGTCTTGTTAGAAAAATGGATCACTTGAAAATGGATCTATTGAAAAAAAGAAAAGGTAGGGAAGCTTTGTTTTTTAGCGGAGTAGTTCAGGAATGGTAATTAGCAAGTCAGCAGAGTTCTGTGAAGTGCTGATGGTCTTCCTTACTCCTGAATGATTATACTGAAGTCCACAGACAACACTGCGTCACAATTGTCCCTCTCCTGTGGTGCTTGTTTTTCTGCCAAAAACTGTGTGTGCAGCAGGGGTGGATTTTTAGGGAATGTCTTCTGGTTAATACAGGCGAGTCCCTCCTTACCCGAGTGCCAGAGAGCTGGAGACGCTCTCGCCTGCGTCCCTCACGCCTTGCGTTGGAAGGGGGGCTGGCATTTGCTGTGTGCTGCAGAGGGCTGGGCAGCTGCTTCTGCCAAGCCGTGCGCTACTCCGAAGCGAATTCTGAGGTGCCCGACCCAAGCAGCGTGTTTGCTGCACAGTACGATGTTGCCCTGTAGCGCTTGGAAGCTTCGCTTTCCTGTTGTGAGATGCTTCCAAACTCTTCAGCTTTCCCACTTTATTTGGGAGTTGTAATTTAGACTCTTAACCCAGCAACAAATTGGTATAATAACTTTTTTGGGGATAAACATTGTATTTTAATTAAACATTTTTCTACCTTAGTTTTTATTGCGGTGTGGCTCATGGTCGCTTTTATTTCATGAAGGATAATACCCTGATGTTTTCTTTCATTGTTTGGATTTTGTTGTAACATGTCTTTGCAGTAAAAGGAGCAAGTTAGTTTTTCATCTGTTTACATTGCTGTTTCCAGATAAAGCAAATCTAAAAATATTTTTCATAAGACATTTCCTTGCTGGATAGCCTTTTGATATATACACACGTAATAATTTTAGCTGTTAAGAATTTAGCATAAATTAGCTGAGGTATTTTTCTTCCAAAATCTGAGCTCTGAGTGTTTGCAGTCTCTTCTAGCACGTGTATTGCACTAAAAGCTGGGAGTGTCCGTTTTCACCTAACGCAACATAGAATCTAGCTTCAGTACAGAGTGTGCGGTTTGTCTTCCTTTTCATTTACGTAACTCTGCCAGACTTGAACCGATCAAGATACCACTGCTAGATGCCGATGGTTTTGTAGCGTTAGTCAACACGTCATCAGCAGGTTCTGCCCGCTGCGGTATGTGAAATACTCAGATGTGAATTGGAACCCAAAATACTACATGCCCAAAGCATTCTTTTCCACCCTTACCACCAGTAGCTTTTAATTTGCAAAGAAGTCAAAAAAATAGTAATAAGATAGCAGGTTTTGAAATAGTATTTTATACCTCTTAATCTCAGGTACATAACAAGAAAGGAAGCTGTTAAATAGCAAAACAAGACAAGAGGGACACAGAAATACAGTAAGTGTTACCAAGTCTGTTGTATTTGTGTCCTTTTTGTCCTCTGTTGGGTTCGGTTTTTGCGGGGGAGGGAGGTTGTTTGGTGGTTCTTCTACTGGTTATTTGCTTTTCCTGATGCATTCTATAAGTAAGCAGATGATTTGGTGTGAAATCAAAGCCTAAATTAAGTACCCCATATTCAGTGCACAGGACTTTTCTGCAAGTGCAGCTTACTTGGTAATTTGATTTACGGCAGCATTTTTCAAAGCAAGTTCTGATATTTAAGTTCTGAATGCTTTAGTTAGGTTTTTTAAGTATTGTCTTCAAGCATTTATAGTTGGTATGTTGGCTATACTTGTATTACCTTATTTCCTGTTTTATAGCTTAGATAAGAGCTAGAAACGTCTATTTTCCATCAGATGAGCTATACTGGAGAAACGTGGTTTGTTTTGTTTTGATTGAACTACCTATCATATTGAAATTAGCACTGGGATCTGTTCACAGATTAGTTTTCCATGTGGCCAGGGAATTGTCCTGTTACACGTGATGTTGATGCCTCTCACGAGAGTTGGGAGAGGCGTAGTTGGCCATTGGGTTTAGCTGTTTAAAGTCAGGTTCATCATTCACTAAGTTAACCTCCTGGAAATGGATTTAGAACCGGAGAAAATGGTGATTACTTAAAAATAGATTCCTTGTTCAATGTGTTATGTCCCCCTTCCAAAGCTCTAGCAGGTTAAAAATAACCACGTTTTCAGTTGTTCTCATGTTCTATTCCTGCACACATAGTTTACATCTATTTCAACTTGGTATGTGGAAATAATGAATATTTTTAGAGCTATGTTACAGAGCACATAACTTATGATGACACTTGGAGGGTGGTTGTGAAAGCTCTCTTGACTTTTCCTGATAATACCTGAAATCTAGAGTAGTGATGTCTTCTTTTTTACCCACTATGTAGCAGGTGACCAAGTAACATATAAAGCTACATTTCTGTTTGT
>JAAGAY010122881.1:3425-20795 GCA_011801015.1 Ardeotis arabs
AGGCTGAACAGCCCCAACTCTCTCAGCCTGTCCTCATAGGAAAGGTGCTCCAGCCCTCCTGACCCTCCTCTGGACCCTCTCCAACTGGTCCATGTCCTTCTTATGTTGGGGGCTCCAGAACTGGACACAGTACTCCAGGTGGGGTCTCACCAGGGCAGAGTAGAGGGGCAGAATCACCTCCCTCGACCTGCTGGCCACGCTCCTCTTGATGCAGCCCAGGATGCCGTTGGCCTTCTGGGCTGCAAGAGCGCATTGCCGGCTCATGTTGAGCTTCTCGTCCACCAGCACTCACTTGAAGCAAGCCAGGAATTTTCAGGCACATCTGTGCTTCTAGTTGATGCCACTGTGTGAGCACAGGGTGCTGCCTGGTTTGATGAGAAAACTAAACTGAGAGGAATGCTTAAATATTGCTCTTCCAAGTAAGTGTTAATGTAATCTTTCATGTGCATGGTCTGAATTTATAATTATTTTTATAATCTTCTCTCTTTTATAATAAAATTAAAAAAAAATACAAAGTTGCTCATGTTGGTAAAGTATAGCAAGGGATGTGCAGGATTTTATCCTTTGGACTTGAACTTGGAAACAACCATCCTTACTACTAGGACTTTCAACACATTCATGAGGCATGACAGTGTGTAGCACCCGTACTTTTTATCTTCACTAGCTAGGATAACGAGGCTGAATTTATCCTTCCTTTGAGGGAGAGAGCAATCACCTCAGCTGGAATGAAGAAACCTGACTTATTTAATTTCCTTTTAGCATGTATTATGCTAGTACAGGAAGTATTCCGGAGAGACTACTTAACAGGCAATAAAAAATGTAGTGATGAGTATTTTAGAAGCATGATCAGTAAGAGGAGGTACCAGAAATCGAGTGAAACGCTTTAATACAAATCCAGAAAGCAACTGGAATAATTCTTTCTGTATTCTCAGTGAAAGCTAAGATAGGCTACTATTATAAGAACTGCTGGTTATGTACTTGTGGTGAAGTGAAGCCCGTTTAGTGTTAGCCATTTGAATTGTTAATTTCTTGTTCCCTGTGTGGGGGTTTGTTTTTTTTTTTAAATTTATTCTGCTGCACTGATCTATATTTAGAAAGATAGTATCTTCAGGTTATTTATTTTTTGTATGTTCAAAGGAAAACAAAAACATAGAACCTGACATCAACCTTAGCCTTACTCAGTTTCTGATGTACGTACTGTGTACAGATTGCTATATAGAGAAAAACTAATTTAATTTCATATGGAAAATTAGAAATGGTTTATTACAGGTAGGAGCTGCTTGTGTGTTTTGTTCTGAAGGCAGATAGGAAGCTGTGAATAAGCTGAAAGATGCGTGGAGCAGGGGCCTTCGTGTCATACGCTACCTGCAGGGTGCCTTGTGTGCTGGAGCCCGGGTGTTTGTGTGATGTGAGTAGCAAGAAGAAAACAGCAGTGTGAAGATTAAGAACAGAACATCAGATTAAGTTCTTCTTGCGATTAAATTGTATGTTTTTTTGGAGAGAAGGGTGTTCTTAGCTTCAAATCTTAGAATAAAGACCACTTGTCTTGAAAACATTCAGTAGGCTTTCAGTATGGCAGGTACTTGTCCACAAGTCAGTCTCTCTATGGGTATGTATGTTCCAAATCGTCCTGTGGGATCTTTGAAAATTCTTTCTGCTCTGTAAAAGCAGGTTGCTCTTGTTTTCTGTACCTTCTTTCAAGGAGTGTCAGGAGTTTGAAAACTGACTGTTCTCTGTAAGTTAAACTTTTATTATGCTGAAGTTAAAAGGAAGTGGCAAATAAAGATGTCTACAGTGTGTAAAACTTTATTTAATCCTTCCTGTGATTGTTCATGCCATTAGCATGGAGCTATAGAGCTTAGCACGTGGTTTTGAGAGTACCATCTGGTTTTAAGTGAGGTATCTCTGTATAGCTAGAAGTAATCCTTTGATCAGTCTTTCATAACCCTTTTTCTTTCTCTGCATAGCCCTTGACTGCAGATAGGCCAGCAGAAAGATGATTAATTGCACTCTTTGAGACTGTTTCCTGTGCATGTGAAAGAAGTATGATTGATCTGCAACCTCTTAATCTGAATGAATTCCCTGTTTGATTATATTATTAACAAGTTAGTGATTTTAACAGCATAGGAGTCCTTCGCTCCTTGTCCACTTGTACTGAATGTGCATCTACGTTATTACCTGGCAATATAATTTAGATACAGATTGGGTGTGAGCACATAATATTTCTATTGAGTCTACTAGGGCACATGTCATAGTATTTACCTTGACTTTAGTAAGAAAATGATATCTGATCTGGCATGAAATCCATTGTAGAAAATTACCGCTTTGAAAACTGTGGAAAAATATATATCAATAGATTGTGCCAATTCATGGCTTTCTGTTGTGCAGTTGTGGCATTTTTGACCCTATGTTAGGACTTCATGGAAACTTGGACTGATATTTAGTTTGGCTGAGGAATTGGAGGACATCTGGATTTTCTAGCTATTCCACAGTACTTCATAAGGTGCTGTGAGACTAAAGGAAAGTGCTAAACACCAGTACCAAGATGTTTTCTGGGTTTTTGTGAAGAATAAGTACACATAAGGTTAGTGTTAGATTGATCTGAGCTTTAAGAAGTTACCAGGTTGCTGTTTGTCAGCAAGTTCCTGGAACAGGCTCTTCGCCTCCTCAGCTATGTGGTGAAACGTGGCTTAGTTTTATTCTATGCAAGACAAAAATCAAACTACAAAGTGCCACTTTGGTGCTTGAAACAGAAAATGCCACAGGCACAGCTTAAGCTTAGTCCTTTTCTTTCTCACTGGCTGTGTCTCACACCATTTTTCTACGTGGGCACAGATGTTTTCAGTAGCTGTGGACTGTGTGAGCTGGAATAAACTTTGCTGTACCAGTAAAGAGCATTGCTGCAAGATTAAAGAATGTAGATTTGTCCTGATGTATCATGAGCTTATGAAGAAAAAAGATATTAAATTCCTATATTGGAATACTTTAGTATGTGGCATTGGAACAGTAAATGATTTTTCCTTTAACAAGTCACTCTTTTGCTAGACACTGAGACTACTGTAGGTCTTTAAGATGATGTTTGCTCAGTGACTGCTGTATCCTTATTAGAAAGAAAGGGGTTTATAAGAAGTAGTAGCTTTTATTAGACTGCTTTCAGCTATTTCCTTTTGAAAAAAAAATCTGTAATTTCCATATCACTTCAACATCTTATGGTTACTTTTAAATAGTCAGATGTGAGATTGTCCTTATTGCCTCAGGTCTGTATTCCATCTCTTAATGTGCCACAGTACTTCTGCATCTAATAGCTTGTGTGTAGGGGGGAAATTGCTCCAACTTACATTTGTTGTACTAATGTGTCAGGTTCAGTCTTTATAGAAAGCCATCATAGAAAAGACAGTCATAATTGCTGAATGGTGGGGAAAAAAATTGTGGTCTGCAAATCTATGTGATTTGCAAAACATTGCACTCTGTGCTTATACCTGATCGAGCTGGCTTCTTGCAAGGAAAGGTAGACATGGCTAGAACCATGCCTTGCGGTGGAGCAGAGAAGGTAGAGAAGTTCCTCATTCCTCCGAGGCTAAACTGAGAAGCCTGAAGTGCCTCACCAGGGCTGGATGCACGGACATATGGGCTGAGCTGGGAGCTCCTCTCTGGGGCAGGGCAGTGGCAGCCACCAGCGCAGGCCACCTTTTGAAGTCCTGGGGAGCTCTGCACTCATACAAGTGTTCAGATTTATAGGTGTTCATCAGCAATAGCACCATATATCAAAACAAACACTTAACCTTTTGATTTAATACAATAAATGTTGTTTGTCGTCTTGGCTGATCCTTAAGGAGAACCAGGGTAACTCTGCTAAGCACTGGACACACATTCTTCTGGCATTACTGTCTCCAGAAAACAGAAGTGCTGTTGCTGCTGCACACAGATGTGCATGCATCGTCATATCTGGGACACATCCGGGAGTCTGAGAAGCATGGGTGTGCAGCACAGCAGTGGCAGCAAGGTGTTGAGGCTGGCCATGGAAGTGCCAGCTGCTGGGGTCTAGTTTACCTGGCAGTAGTTAGCTGGTACTTTTTTGGCCAGGGAGTGGAGAGGCAGGCTGTAATTTCAGCTAACACTACATTGATGGGAAAAGAGGAAAACCAGATCCACTTGGAGAGCCAGCTTCCAGCTTGATTCATTAAGTAGGCACCTTACTGTCCGTCATGAGCCCAAGTCACCTGATGCTGCAGATACCAAACCCTTTGTAACTGAAGAAATGCGTGTATAGGTGAGTCGGCGTCACTGGAGCAGCTTTTATTCCTTGGAGGTAGCAGGTTAAGCAGGGCTGCTTGTTCCTGTCCCAGCACTGACTGCTGTTCTGTGCAACCTTTTGGGGAGTTAGGGAGCTTGGCTTTGTTGTTCCACCCACTAAATGTAAAATCAGCACAGCTAAAGCACAGAAGTCCCCCACACCTCCCAGCCAGATCAGTCTGCTCCTTCTATACACTGACCAGCTGCACAAAGACTTTTCCCAATATAGTGGAGGGATGCAAATGAGTGATGGGAGGCAGATCTGTCTAGGGTAGTTCTGCTGTTGGAGAAGTGGATGTCTGGTGGGAGTAGGGCTATGGTTTGCTGCTCAGTGTGTCTGAGATTCCCAAACTCTTAAGCCTTCCCTTCACAGCACCTTTTGGTCTCTGAGTTGTAATTGCCCAACTTCTCATAATTGTGGTTGGTTGGTTGGTTGGTTGGGTTTTTTTTTTCCCAGACAGATGATAATTTCTAATATTTAAAATTGATTATTTCTGAATATTTAAAAGTATAGTTTTATACTTTTATGACAAAAATTGTTGGGACTCCGTAGTTTAAGAATATGATGCTGATCTTTTTTTTGCCTTTCATGATTGGATAACAGTATTTGAGATTCAAGGTATTGTTAGATTTTTCTCTCACTTGGGAAATCTGGGACTCTACACCAGCCTCATTTTTGTGCTACATTATTGTCTTTGCTTTCCCTAACAGAATATACATATGTAACAGCTTGAGAAGTGGGCTCATGTGAACCTCATGTAAGGTCTTGCACATGGGTCAGGGCAAATCCTGGTATCAATACAGACTGGGAGATGAATAGATGGAGAGCAGCCCTGAGGAGAAGGACTTGGGGGTACTGGTGGATAAAAAGTTAGACATGAGCTGACAATGTGTGCTCACAGCCCAGAGAACCAACCATATCCTGGGCTGCATCAAAAGCAGCGTGGCCAGCAGGTCGAGGGAGGTGATTCTGCCCCTCTGCTCTGGTGAGACCCCACCTGGAATATGGCATCCAGTTCTGGAGTCCCCAGCATAAGGACGTTAACCTGCTGGAGAAGGTCTAGAGGAGGAGCCATGAAGATGATCAGAGGGCTGGAGCACCTCTCACAAGAGGAAAGGCTGAGAGAGTTGAGGTGGTTCAGCCTGGAGAAGAGAAGGCTCTGGGGAGACCTTATTGCAGCCTTTCAGGACTGGAAGGGGGCCTATAAGAAAGATAGGGACAGAGTTTTTAGCAGGGCCTGTAGTGATAGGACGAGGGGTAATGCTTTTAAAATGGAGGGTAGATTCAGACTACATAGAAGGAAGAAATATTTTACGATGAGAGTGGTGGAACACTGGCACAGGTTGCCCAGAGGGGTGGTGGATGCCCCATCCCTGGAAACATTCAAGGCCAGGTTGGACAGGGGTCTGAGCAACCTGATCTGGTTGGAGATGTCCCTGCTCCTTGCAGGGAGGGGTGGACTCAGTGGCCTTTAGAGGTCCGTTCCAATCCAAACTATTCTTTGATTCTATGTTGTCTATTATTTTTAGCTCGTACTGTGTTCTGAATTACATACATAATTTCTATGCAATTTAAAAATCTGTTTTTCTTAAAATCTGTCTTTTTTTTCTTAGGTCCCCAAATACTTGTCACAACAGTGGAATAAAGCTTCAGGAAGAGGTGAAGTGGGAAAACTAAGGATTGCCAAGTAAGCCATTACTGTACCTTTATTAGTTTCAATTCTTAGAAGAAGTTACCTGCAGTAAAACAGATTATGTTGCACGTCTTATAATACATAATCCTGTTTCTTGCAAACACTGTGCATATTTCTCTGAAATATTTCTCTGAAATACCTCAATAGTACTTGCTTGTGTAGTGATTAAGAATTTAAATTATACGAAATTATTCCAGCGAGTGGCTGTATCCCATTACATGGTGTTTGATTTCTTAAACCCAAGAAATATGCACATCTAACTAGAGAATGTTCTTTAACTAAATGTGCTGTTTTGCTGCTTCTGTTCTCACCTGCTGACTTTTCCCATTTATTCTTGGGCATCAGCATAACAAAAAAAAATTGAGCAACTCAGGAGTGAAGATGCATAACAAAACTAGAATTTGAATTTGCTTTTTTATCTGGGAAGCTGAACTTGTGGAATTAGATTATGGAAACTAAAACATTAAATATTTTCTTTTGCAGAAATCAAGGAAGAACAGAAGTAAGTAATTACTAAATACAAAGACTGTGAATGTGCTATATTTTGAATTCTAAAAATTGTTTACAACATGCTGGTTTCTAGTGTCACGTATTTTTTTGTTACACCTGTAATGAATTGTACCACAGAATTGGGAGAAGAGAATTCTGTTTGTAGCTCTGCCCGTAGATTTGCTGTGGGACTTTCATCAGGTCTCTTTGTTCCCTAAGTTCATTTACCTATCTGTAAGCAGCAATCTTAGTAGTGACCTTCTCTCTAAACATTTTGAGATGTGTTAGTGCAAAAGGCTGTCTGAGAACTAAGGATGATGATGATAAAGCAAAAGAAGTTGGAAATGGAAGGCTGCAATTGCAGAAAGTATTCTGTCTTCTATTTGGAATTTGGTTCTGCTAAATATAAAGCAACTTGAAGGTTTTTCTGCATGCAGAGGTAACTGCTTTTACTAGCAGCCTCAGTGAATGATAGTAACTTCCTCTATCTTTTACAGTAGATAAGGAAAGTTGCATTGGTTAGAATTAATTTAAATCCATGTAGGTCTGTCACTGAATTGGAAGAAACTGTGGACAAAAAAAAATGACAGGGAAGCAACCTGCATTTGCCATTTAATAACATGGCCAAACTAATTTTGGAGTTCTACTGGAGGCTTGCATGTTTGATCATACTCTTTTAGGCTGGAGTATGAGCCAACCTCCCTAATTTTCTGAGCCCCACTCCAAAACCTTGATATTGCTGAGAGCCACGAAGAGTATTTTGCAGTCTGTGTAGAGTCAAGTGATGAGGAGCCCCGTGAGAACGAGTCGCTTCCCAGGGACCCTGTTGCTGCATGGCAGAATGAGGCTAAGCAGGATGTACAGGAAAAGCACACAGTGTTGGTCTGAAATGTCCCTCCTTGGGTTTCCTGCTGTGTCCTGCTGCTAGGGATTCTGGTTACCCAGTCCCCCCAGTACCTCCTCAGCTCCTGTATTGGGCATACAATGTAAACATAGCAAAGGAGCCACATTTGAGCTCCGGGGCTGCATACAATTCAGCAGTCCCCAGGCTAATAACGCTTGCTGTGGTACATTAGCACTTTTTCTGGAACTTAGCTGGCTATGCGAAACATTTTAAAGCACTCATACTGAATAATATCTGAAAACCTATTATGCCTTACATTTTAATATGTAAAATCAAATTGTTCTATGACTTCAGGAGGAAGTAAGTTAAATTTTTTTAAAAGATGAGTAAATTTTATTAAGTACATGAAAGCTTTAAATTCTGTATTTCAACAAGAGATCAATATAGTAAGACTTTTATCTCACTCTTTATGTTTTTGAAATGGAAATGTGCTGTACTGCTTGTGGTTTCTCTCTTTTTGTTTCCCCATAACTCGTAAAGCTGTGTAATTTAGTCTGTTTAATAACACTGTGGTAATTGTGACTGTTAGGTGTCATTTACTTTGAATGAAGAACTTGCAAGCATCAGTGATATTGGAGGAAAACCTGCTTCAGTCAGTGCACCAAGGGAACATCCATTTCTTTTGCAAAGTGTGGGAGGACAGACCTTAACAGTGTTCACAGAAAGTTCAGTAGGTAAGTTAAAATTAAAGTTATTTGTTATGATTCTAGAATACGTTATTTCAGTAAACTGAATACTGTAAAGGCCAGAAGACTCAGAAGTCAGATTTTGGCTCTGTTTTGTTGTTACCTGCATACATAACACTGTGGTACTTTTTTTGTGTCTGTCTCTTTTCCTCTTATGATTGAGCGACTAATTAAAGTTCTCCAGATAGGGTTATCATGCACATTTCAGCTGTGGGTCTGCTGAAGAGAACAGAGAGAGCATGGAGTGCAGTGCATTGTGTATTCCCCTTTACAGTTTTCACTGGAAAAAATGTTTTTGTGTTCCCGTATACCTTTGGGATCAACTAGTATTTTTTTTTTCTCCTTGAATTGGTCTCTGCTGTGAATATAGTTTTAGAAGAATGCTGTTGAACAGACCCATTTTGTCAATAAACATGTCTGTTTACCACATTTTCTTGAAGTATATATATGTTTTAAATGTACTGAAGCTTAATAAGGTCATAATACTAAACAGTGCAGCAATAAGGTTATCATTTTTCTCACGGGATTTCAGCTGTTTGGCCTGCCTTAAGTTCAGCTCGTTAGCTGTATGAGTGATGAGGATATTCAAGATCGTACGTCCTAAATTGCATGTTAGACTTAGGGACATGATAGTGTTACACTGTACAGTAAGTTCAGGAGACTGCCTTGCATGTTACTCCCCTGTGCTCTAAGGTTTTCTACTGAGATTACATGGTCATGTAGGAGAGAGAAGGAAGGTGTCTGCAGAGCATATCTCATCTCATTGTCTGCAGAAGGTATCTCAGTTTCAGGCATTTACGTTTTGGTGTCCCCAGAAGACACCAAATAGTAATATTTGTTTGATACCTCTGCCTTCTGTGGGGCAGAAAACTACCATGTGACCAACTTCTGATGTTCATAGGCTGACAGTAATTGCTGTGATGGCAGTGTGATGCTTTATTGAATAAATGAGGGAGGCAGAATCGTAACATACAGGAGAGAGTTAGAAAAGTAAGTTTGATCACCTCCTTTTTAAAATCTACTTCAAGATTTAATTGCTGAGCATTGAGACATTAAGGTACAAGTAGCCTGACTGTCATCATTGTGTTTAGAAACACAAGCTCTTATAGTACAACTTGGGCATTTTTCAGGTAGGCCTTTCTCTGAAATTATAGTCATTCTCTGAAATATAGTCATGTTATTGTTTTTTCACTTTAAAAAACATATTGTATGTGTGTGATTTGCAACACTTTAAAAATACTGGGTTTTATAATCCATAGGTTACAAATGTGGAAAGAGATAGGGAGCAAGTTTTCAAGAATGTCGTAAGCATTTAGTAGTACCTTATCCTTTTTCATTTCTCTGTGCGCCAACCTCAGAATGCTTGACAGAAGAGAGAGATTTCAAATGTGAAGATGTGTTCAGTGATTTTTGCATGTTTGCTGCAAATCACATGGGATTTTGCTTCCCAAGACACTTTTTTAATAGAAAATATTGCTTAAAAAACTTCTAATAGTAACTTAAGCTGCAGTGAGTGCAGATGCTTAACTTGAATGTGGAGTATTTGTCATCAGTTAGAAGGGAAGTCATTAGAGTGAGATAGCTAGAAGATGCCCATTTATTTCTGTTTTACCATCTGTAATACCAGTGTCTTGAAACCTTTAGGTACTTAGAAGCTGTCCAATTTTTATTTAATCAACTAAAATAATTTCATTTCTTAGCAACTAGAAAATGTTATTTAAGGATGTATTGAATAGGTGTTGTTATATTAATTAGGAGCAAAGGGTAGTTAGTGAAATGAAAAATGTTTGGAATGAAGCACCGAATAAGCACAGATTCTGTCAAAATTGTTTTTTGCTTGAGATTAGGAAGCATAACATGTAGTCAGTGAGTTTTCATGAAACTCTCTTAAATGCAGAATGGCTAAAATGTGTTGCTGTTGTGTTAAAGCTGGTGTTGGCAGTACAATCAAAAATAAACTTTAATGCGCTTTTCTTGCACAGCTTTTTTGGTTGTAAAGATGAATGTGACACAGATATTCCAAATTGCAGTCCTGGGTCTTACAGACAGCATGTTCCTGCAACGACACACTTGTGTTTAAATGTGTATCGCCAATATGTGTTGAGCTCCATGGCCAATTTCAACGAATTTTGTAATGAATTATGGTGTGTAGTGAATTAAGGTGTGTTGGGTTTGTGTAGCTGTGGGCAGGCTACAGGGGTGGCTTCTGCAGGAAGCTGCTAGAAGTTTCCCCTTTGTCCAGTGGAGCTGGCCAGCTCCAGGGCGGATCTGCTGCTGGCCAGGGCCGAGCCAATTGGTGACAGTGATAATCCCTCTGTGATAACATATTTAAGAAGGGGAAAATAAAATAGTACTGCGGGAAGAGAGGGAGAGGTGCAGGCCTCACCCTCCGGCCTCCTGCTAGGCGGCTGTCAGGCCCAGCCAGCTGAGTGGAGCCAAGAGAGAGGAGCAAGAATATGTGAGAGAAAAGAACCCTGCAGACGCCGAGGTCAGTGAAGAAGGAGGGGGAGGAGTAAAATGGTTCTGCACAAGATTCCCCTGCAGCCCACGGTGAGGCAGGCTGTCCCCCTGCAGCCCATGGAGGCCCACGGAGGAGCAGAGATCCACCTGCAGCCTGTGGAGGACCCCACGCCAGGGCAGGTGGATGCCTGAAGGAGGCTGTGGCCCATGGAGGGCCCACGCTGGGGCACCCGGTTCCTGAGGGACTACACCCGGTGGAAAAGGACACCATGCTGGAGCAGTTTCATGAAGGACTGCAGCCCTTGGGAGGGACCTCACGCTGGAGTAGAGGAGGAATGTGAGGAGTTCTTCCCCTGAGGAGGAAGGAGTGGCAGAAAGCAATGTGTGATGAACTGACCATAACCCCCATTCCCTCTTCCCTGCTGTGTGCTTGGGGTGGGAGGGAAGTAGAGATAGTTGGGAATGAAGTTAAGCCTGGGAAGAGAGGAGGAGTGGGGGAAGGTAGTGAGATCTGGTTTTGTCTCATTGTCCTACTCTGATTCAATTGTTAATGAATCGGTTTCCCTAAGTGAGTCTGTTTTGCCCCTGAGAGTAATGGTTGAGTGATGTCTCCCTGTCCTTATCTCAATGCTTGAGCCTTTTTGATGTATTATCTCTCGCTCATTCCTTAAGGGGGTGGGGAGGGTGATCGAGCAGCTGCGTAGAGCTTAGTCCCAAGTGGGACTAAACTATGACATCTGGCTAGTGTGAAAACAGGTGTCTGAGGAGTGGAGCAGAACTATATGGATATCACAACTGAAAGAAAGCCTGCAACTGTAATTTGATGCCAGAAAGTCCACGTGGAAAAAACCCGCTTTAATTATATGAACCGTGGAAAAATACTCAATAAAATATTAAACATACATCAGTCAAGCAGCAGTAAGAGGCAGACATAGGAAATTGAAATGCATATTCACAGACCAGTATTTGTCTACAAATGATAATTAGCATATTTTTGTGAAAAGCATTGGTGATGATCTTGTTCCTTTTTCTTTTGTGAAGTGCACCATGTAACAGAATCAATATGCCAGTTTGAACTGTGGGCCAAAGATTAAGCTGGTATGAAACTGCAGATAGCATTTTTAATGTTGCATATGGAAGGATGCATTTGAGGAATTATGCAAATGAAATATGGATAAAAAAGTGCTTCATGCACTGTTGCTCTCAGTCAATACCGTTCCTGAGGACTGAACTTGCCAAAAATGGAGCAAATGGCGTAAAGCATTTGGGTTTCTTTTGTAAAGGAGGGAGGAGGTTCATTGTGGGTTTGGTTTTTTTTTTTTTTCGGAGCACATTAAAAGCCCTAAGATCTATTCTGTGTGCTGTCCTCTAATTCTGGGATCTTTATGTTGTAGTGACCATCTTTTTTATGGTCTTTCAGAAAGTGAATGAGGGATGACAAAGCTACCTTTGAAATATTTTGTAATCTTGTGAGATGCTGCAGGGATTTTACATATTCTGGATAATTCAGCACTTCACATTGCCTTGTCAGGTCACTTAGAGCAAACAAAAGAGATCAAACTTGACAAGTAATTTAGTGTTTCATGCATGATGTAATTTCTGATGGATTTTGCGTGATTTTTGTTTTGTCTCAACTAAGCTAGCTTCTAATACCTGTTGTAGTTGGAAGAAATCCTTTAGTTGTTATATTGTAAACCTCTGCATATCTGGTGGTCCCATATTAGTTAATGAACAGCAGTAGGCTTTTCTGAGGTGCCATTTGTTCACGTCCAGTATAATGAACTACAGTTTCTTGGTCTTCTGCAGTGTGTGTACCAGATCTGAGCTAATATAAAGCTGGATTAAGTGGATCCCATCCCAGTACTATTAAAAATCTGGTCTATGTTGGCTTTCATACATGGTATACTTTCTGTTTAGACTAACTCTGGGGTTTCTTCTGTTTCTTTTCTTCTCCTCTTTCTGTATTTTGAGGTAGCTCTACTGAGTAATACAGAGTAGTACAATGTACTCCAAAAGTACTAGTTGCAAAGTGTCTCCCTGCTTCCTTTGCAAGGCTGTTTGCACATGTGAGACATTGCATCGTCCTCATTGCCAGGCAAGTAACTTCAGACCTGCGGTGGTGTTCCTGAGTATCAGTTTAGCAAAGCTGACGGGAAGTCTGGCTTCTGTGATGACTGCAGAGGGATCCAAAGCACAGTTGTCTCTTGCTGTCTAGGTCTTGCTGTCTAGGCTGGTTTCAGTATTATTTCTGCATTAAATATGAACTACATTCTGTTCCATAAACATCACCATATGTACATCAACAGTTGCTATGCAACAATGCTATTTGTGCTTCCAGTCATTTTATCTTATCTTTGTCATCAGCTATCATAGCTGTAATTTTTTGGGCGGGAGGGAAGGAGAGCATTTTGCATATATTTCAATGTGTTGTATTGAACAAAAGGAATGTTTCTTGTGAGTGTATAGCTAAGAACTATCTAGGGGCAAGTCATGGGCCTGGTATGGGGTATGTTTGGTTAAAATTGTTTTTTTTTTCTGAGCTTCCTACTGGCAGACACCCTGGCATAAGGAAGTGCTATAATTTGATAGTTTCTGTCTTGGTTGAAGGAATGGGAACGTGCTTTTGTTAAACATTTAACATCAAACTTTTCTGATTGTGATTATAGATTAATTCCCTTACTGCTTTAATTTCCTGTTGCTTAACTTTTCTGCCAGCAGGTAGTTTAGGATTGCTGGCTCTAAATAGAAATAAAAAATGCAGCTGTATTATAGATAGTGGTAAAAGTTTCTTACTGAGCTGGTTCTTGGAAAAAGGTGCTACTGGTGTGACTTGGGAAAACACAGACCTTGGCAGGCAGTTGCATCCCTAACAGTAAAGGACTGATGGGGTGGAGAGGAAGTGCCTTACACTGTAGGCACAAATAAAGTAGAAGATAAAGAAGATACTTCTGTAAAGTTGGTGAGATGACTCATTTTACTGAAATTTTGAATATATGTTCACAACTCCCCCTTCATAAGTGGGATTGCCTTAATGCCTATTTCGGTGACTTTAAGCTTCTTCATGCTCATTCCACCTTACTGAAAGTAAAAAATGTTTAGAGAATTCCATTGACAGAATGACTAGCAGACCTTTCGTTCTGAGCAGCATTCATGCATGAATTGTTTCACTGTTTCACGCTTCACAGAACATTGCCGGCTCTTAACATTGCATTCTTCTCCAGTTTTCTGAATCTTTTCTTTCAGAATCTCAGTTCATGAAATTCAATTTTTTTTTTTGTATTCTTGTTCAATAATACACATAACTCTACCTATATACCTTAGAGCAACTCATTTATTCCCACATGCCTTGAATATTCTCCCCTTGTTTTGAGTTGGGGTTTTTTGCCTTTATACAGCTTCTCATAGATTAAAGGACCTTTTATGAGTTTGTACATGAATTACACCTGCTGTGTAACTTAAAATCATAGAATCATAGAATCATAGAATCATAGAATGTGCAATTGTATTCCAGTGAAGATAAATATTTAGAGGTTTGCATTCTGTATTTTACATATTTGTATTTTGAAAGATCAGATATATCCAGCTGTTTAAAGAAATGTGAAGGGAAGAAACATTAATAAAAATCCTGGAAAGATGTTTCTTTCATTAAAGCAATTACTCCTTTAATTACATTTAATTATTTCCAGTAAAATATGTAGTGCTCAAAATCTTGATGTCTTGTGATACTACTTCCAGTCTTATTAGATGAATATTTGACTTCTGAAATTTCTCATCCAATTGTTATTTAGGAAATAAACACCCTTCCTCATCATTCTGTAGTCTCAGCTCTGCCTGCTGAGAAGTTTTGATGTGTACCTGTCTACTTTAACAGTACTTTCCAATTGTCTCTGTTCAGGCTGTCACTTAACCACACATACCAGTCTCCAAAGTGCTTTGGGGTCTTATTTGATGCTTCTTTGTTCCTTTATGTACTTCAGTCTTTTATGAACAGCTCTTAGCAGAAGAGAAAAACCTATCAGCAGCCTCACGATCAAAAGAAATAGAAGCAAGAGCAGCCTTTCAGATTTCTGGCATTTATGCAAATTTCCAAATATTTATGAGGATCATAAAGAAGATACAACCTATGATCAGAAAAGCAGAATATGTCATGCAAGCTAGTTAAATTACAGACAGCATTTTGATAGGTCAAGATTTAGTATGTATTATTGTGTTATACAGTCCATTTAGAAAACAGCTATGACTGCTTACATCTTCTCTCTTCTCCATCTCTAAAAAATTGAAATTATATTTATTTACTTACTTCATATGAGTGTTGTGAGGATTAACAAGTTATCATAAAGTGGATTCAGCTGGCTAGCAGGGATAAGCTCCTAATTTTCTTTCAATTTTTGTTATTAAAGCTCTAGGCTGTTAATTCCTGTACAAATTTAAACGATTGAGGATATAGTGCACAAAATATATGATGACTTAGAATGGACTCAGTGTGATGGGAATAGAAATGGCTTTCTGCCTACTTCAGTGACTTTAAATTTCTTTGGTTTTTTTTTTCAGTCTCACTGATGTATGTGTATAAAAAAAAAAAGACACCCCCCCCCCCAAAAAAAAAAAAGAAGAAAACCAAAACAACCAACCCCCAACTTGATGACATTTATCTGTCAGTCTTGCATGTTGTGGAGGGGGCTGAGCAGCTGTAGTCTGCATTGATAAGATATATTGAGTAGGCATAGTACAACTTCCTTTATCTTCTTCATGATATTAGAACTGAGAAGATTGTTCCGAGACTTGTTACCTAATCATAACAAAACTAAATTGTCTAATGATGAGGAAAAAAACCACCACTTTTTTGCAAGGCTTGAATTTTGTCTAGTTTTTTTTGTCTGTGCTGTTGAGGGGAGATTCTGTTGATACAAACAAGCAAACGCACATACAAGCAAACACACACACTGCCCTGTAGACATCATACACCTTTATTGTTATTTGAATCAGAGATGGTATTAACAATTTTTAAGTGTCCTGTGTTATGCAGTAGTTTTGGCTAGGTTTGGTAGTCTTTCAGTGAAACAGAGTTAAAAAGAAACAGCTTTAAATCCAGCTGCTTCTTACATCTCAGTCCAGGCAGGGGTTGGTATCTTAGTATGTTTGCATGCTCTTCGTTACATCCTCTTTGCTTCTTGTATGTGCACTGAATGTTCCTTAATTAAGTTACAGCTGAGTTAGAGTATTGGTTGGGTAATAACATTATGCTGTAAAAGTGCTAAATACACACATAAAAATAATGTCAATGAGAAAATACGTATTTTTCTGCAAATAGGCTATTCTGCATGTATATCTGAAAGCTGGCAGGAATCTTAACTCACTTTGTGAATGCTCACGCGTGGGAAGAGGCCATACAATGATGTTTTCTCAGTGAGAAAGCACATGCCTTCAGCTGCTAAGACTGATGACAGCCACTGGTAAAGAAAGAAGGGTCTGTGAGATACTGCTTTTTCCATTTATGTTAGTCCTCAGGCTGTCAGCCATCTCAAGGAGAAAACAGGGCCATCAGCCATGAAAGCCAGCAAGATCAGTGACAAGAAAAAGGTTTTGTGAAATATTTCATGTTTTCAGTTGTTAATACCCAGTCTGTAAATGGCAGAAATTATCAAACTAACTGAACTCAAAAATGACTCTCTGAGTTAGAGCAGTAATTCCCTCTTGCCTGTAAGTAGCCTGTAATGATAGCTGTGACATAGAATCATAGAATGGTTAGAGTTGGAAGGGACCTTCAAAGGTCATCTAGTCCAACCCCCCTGCAAGGAGCAGGGACAACCCCCACTAGATCAGGTTGCTTAGAGCCCCATCCAGCCTGGCCTTGAACGTTTCCAGGGATGGGGCATCCACCACCTCTCTGGGCAACCTGTTCCAGTGTTCTACAACTCTCATTGTGAAAATTTTTTTCCTAGTATCTAATCTAAATCTACCTCCTTCTATTTTAAAACCATTACCCCTCGTCCTGTCACAACAGGCCCTACTGAACAGCCTCTGCCCATCTTTCTTGTAGGCCCCCTTGAGGTACTGGAAGACCGCTATCAGGTCTCCCCGGAGCCTTCTCTTCTCCAGGCTGAACAGCCCCAACTCTCTCAGCCTGTCCTCATAGGAGAGGTGCTCCAGCCCTCTTATCATCTTTGTGGCCCTCCTCTGGACCCTCTCCAACTGGTCCATGTCCTTCTTATGTTGGGGGCTCCAGAACTGGACACAGTACTCCAGGTGGGGTCTCACCAGGAGTAGAGGGGGAGAATCACCTCCCTCGACCTGCTGGCCACGCTCCTCTTGATGCAGCCCAGGATGCCGTTGGCTTTCTGGGCCGCAAGAGCGCATTGCCGGCTCGTGTTGAGCTTCTCATCGACCAGCACTCCCAAGTCCTTCTCCTCAGGGCTGCTCTCCATCCATTCTCCACCCAGCCTGTATTTGTGCCTGGGATTGCCATGACCCATGTGCAGGACCTTGCACTTGGCCTGGTTGAACTGCATGAGGTTGGCACGGGCCCACCTCTCCAGCCTGTCCAGGTCCCTCTGGATGGCATCCCTCCCTTGCAGCATGTTGATGGCACCACACAGCTTGGTGTCATCGGCAAACTTGCTGAGGGTGCACTCTATCCCACTGTCCATGTCGCCGACAAAGATGTTGAACAGGGCCGGGCCCAACACGGACCCCAGAGGGACGCCACTCATGACCGGTCTCCACTTGGACATTGAGCCGTTGACCACCACTCTCTGAGTGCGGCCATCCAGCCAACTCCTTATCCACCGAGTGGTCCATCCATCAAACCCATGCCTCTCTAGTTTAGAGAGAAGGATGTCGTGCA